>JANHGL010003033.1:36761-63951 GCA_024611195.1 Ceyx melanurus | reverse complement strand
GAAACCCCCTCATCACTTGGACAGGCATCTGAGCCTTGATTTTCTAAGCCCACCCCAAGCTGGAAGGTTTTTAGGGGTGAATACACATGCCAATACGAAACCAAACCCTACTCAGGGTACCCAGCTGCCACAATCCCTTCCCTTCAGCTCCGTGGGGTGAACAGAGATGGAGATGGAGAGTGCGAGGGGAAAGTTCCTTCATCCGTCACTCCGAAGGGGGGTGAGCAAACCGAGGGATGCCGAGCGCTGACTCAAACCCCCCGTGGGAGGCAGAGGGATGTCCGACGGTGCCGGGCGGAGCCGGGACGAGGCGGAGCAGCAGCAGGAGGAGCAGCAGCAGCAGGAGGAGCATCAGCAGCATCGGAGGGTGTCGGGAGGCGATGGCGGGGATGGCGGCAGCGGTGGCGAAGGAGAGGGCGTTGGCGGCGGGTGTTGGGGGTCACGGCCGCGCGGTGCCCTACCTGGGCCAGGATTTCACGGCTCTGCGGCAGGAATGCCTGCAGGAGGGGAGGCTTTTCCAGGATCCCTCCTTCCCTGCCGCTCCCAGTGCCCTCGGCTACCGAGAGCTGGGGCCCGGCTCCTCCAAGACGCGGGGCATCGTCTGGCGCAGACCCACGGTAGGGAGGTTGGGGGGGGGGGGATGGAGAGATGGGTGTCCCCGCTCTCTGTCGCATCCTCCACCGCCACTTTTCCTCGCCCCACGGCTTCAGTGGGGTCTGATGGAAATCAGCGGGGACTGTGCGTGTGGTTTTTGGGCTCCCCTTTCTCCCTCTTACCTACCGGGGGCGGCCCCGGCTCCCGCAGCCTCCCCGGGCAGAACCCGCCCTGATGCAGTGCCGCCTTCATGCGAGGCTGCGGCTGCTCTAGAGCACCGGGGGTGCCCCTTCTTCCCCGGGGATGCTCCTTCTCCCCCGGGGATGCTCCTTCTCCCCCGGGGATGCCCCTTCGCACCGAGGATGCTCCTTCGCACCGGGGATGCTGCTTCGCCCCCGGGGATGCTCCTTCGCCTAGGGGATGCCCCTGTGTCCCGGGGATGTCCCTTCGCCCCGGGGATGCCCTTTCGCCCCGGAGTAACGAGCTCCATCAGGAAAACAAAGGGCTGAAAAGCTGTTCACCTCTCAGGCCTGAATTCTCCCTGTCAGAGCGCTTGGGGTGGTGGCTTTGGGCGACTCTTTCCCTTAGCAGAGAGGTGATGAGATGACCACGATGCAGAGGTTTCCTTCACAAGCCCTCGCTCAGCCTGTGCCTCTGGAGCATGGGAGCCAGTGGATCAGATGGATTCCAGGGTGCCTGGGTGCTTCTGCAAGCCCCTGCCAGTCAGTGGGGGGAGGTAATAGTGCAGCAGTGTGTGCATGCCCGTGAAAATGCAGTGGAGCAACTGGCACAGCCTGTGAAGTGAGATGACTGCCCACCAGCTTTGGTCCCCACCTCCTGTTCTCACTGTGTTTAGTGTGTCTGGTGCCTGCACTCATTCCTGACCTGCTCCACCTCTGTGGCATTTCTCTGCTGTGGTCAGTGGCTTGTTTAAACTCCTGCAAGTGGGACCTTGCTCCCTTCCTCAGCTGAAGAGATGTGTGATGCCAGCTTGTTCTGTTCCCAGGAGCTGTGTTCCAGCCCTCAGTTCATAGTCGGTGGAGCCACTCGCACAGACATCTGCCAAGGGGCCTTAGGTAAGGTGGAGGCAGAAAGCTGAGTTTTCCATGCAGGTGCTGCCTCAGGGCACCACTCACTCTGGAAATACCCCCTTTTGCATCCTAACACCTCTCTTCGTATCAAATCAGATCTTTCTTCCCCCTCCCTGGCAGCTGCAGGTAGGGAATGTGTCTGTCTGGCTGCTGAGCGTGGCCCTGCAGTGTGGATGGAGCAGGGGTGACACAAACTGGTTTCCTGATGTTTTTTCTGGTTGCTGCCAGTTCCTTCCATGTCCACATTCCCTCCTGCCTTGCCTGACAGAAGGGGTTTTAGGTAAAAGCCTCTGTGTCCCTCTTCCCAGAGGGGCTGGCAAGGAGTGGGGGCACTGGAGGAAACAAACAGGAGTGGCAGTGAGGCTCCTGTTGATTCCATAACTGTAGGGACAGGGTTTATGATGAGACTGATAGCATGCTTGAAGGAGAGCTCTCTGTGTGGTGAATCATGACTAATACGTGCCATGTGTTGTGCTTTTGCAGTGGGTTTGGCAAAGGACTGAAGTTCTGTTTGTTTGGTTTCCATCAGCATAATATTGGCTTCTTAGTTCCCAGTCCTGCTGCTGCTATTTGTGTTTTCATGCCCCAAAATACAGCAGGTAGGGGAAGTTTATTTCACACCTACCTGAAGGCACTTGCTGCTTTCTGAAAGCTGCCAGGTTTCCTAAACAAACATTGTGGCAGCAAGAGCAGTGGATTGAAAGATCTGTGATTGGTTTTCAAGCTCTGGAGTTGCTGTTGCTAATGCTAAACCTTGCTTTAAGTTGATTAATTATTGTCTTAATGGTCCTTGGACCTTCTCATAAGGTTATGTAGTGCCACCAAAAGATAGAAACTGACCCACAACTTGAAATATTTTATTTCTAAAACATTATTTGAATAGGAGGTTGCTAGTTTACATTCCCATTTGGTTTATATTGCTGTTTTCACCATGACTAAGCACTGCCATGAGTCGTCCCACTATTTTCTCAGGAATCTGGGCAGGATTGTGGGATTGTGACAGTTTGGTGCTTCACATCCTATTGATCCTTCCTCTGTGTAGCCACTGCTAGGTGTCTGGCCTGCATTTCTTGCTTTTTCACACAGTGAGGCTAGCAAATGTGCTGTACAAATACTGATTGATTGATTGATTTCATCTTACAGCAGCCTTTGTGTCAATACATTTTGCTTGAGCTTCCATTTAACCTGAACTTTCTTTGCTGATGCTTTTTTAGGACATCACAAAGATCACCCTGGGAAGATGTCAGGTGCTCTTGGAAACCTGTTCTTTTTATGATGTGGCATTTTTTTTTTCTGTAGACAGCTTTTGTAGTCTGTTTATTCCTCAAAAGGAATAAACTCCACGTGGAGTTTCATTGTTTTTAAGCCATTAAATGTTCTTAAGTCTCCCTTAGAGTGCTGCAAGGACAGGTGAAGCGTCCAAGGTGTGTGCACCCATCACTGCTCCAACAGGCTTCTTGACAGGGGGTGTGTCAAACTGAACAGCTCATCCAAAGAGCATCCAGATGTCCCTTTTAGTCCAGGATTCTTTGGTCTGTGGCCAGATGCAGCCTATAAATCTGTTTTATTATGTTGGCAAGATAATGGGATGCATCATGACTATCAGCACAGGAAAGACTGTCCCCTCACCAAGGCAGCAGCTCATTAGGTTCTCCACAAACCCAAATTCTGCCTCTTGGGCTTGAAATAATCCTTTATTGTTGCTCTTTAGGATGCACTTTTCAAGGCTGGAGTTTTGCAGCATCAGAGCTGAAGGCAGTGATGGTGTTTGGCAGGGAGCACAGGGGATGTGGTGACTCGTGACAGCAGAGGGGAGGAACCAGAGCCACTGTGGAGAGGAAGCTTATTCACCCTGAGCTGCCTTCTTTGGAGGGGATGTCACCATGGCAGCACAACACTGGGTGTACACAGGGCAGTATCATCTGCTGCTTAGGCACAGGTGTCTCCTCCTTACATTAAAATGTGTGGAAAAAGAGTGAGTAGGCTGAATTCAGACCATTTGATGTGTGGTTTCCCCACACTGGCAACCCCTGTGCTAACTGGGTGGCCATGGCTTAGTGTTCCTAAGCAGAAAACATCCAAGGTGCAATATAAATACATTCAGCAGTTGATGGACTGGTTAATCTACAGCTGTGAGTGATTTAAAGCTGTTTATGATTGACTAAATGTACATTTTTCCTTTGCACTGATACTCCTACGTGGGCTGTACAGTGGCCTGAGGAGCTGCTGTTCCCTTCCAGGCACTTTATGGGGATGTTTTGCTTGGTTTTGTCCTCCAGTGGCAATTTTTAAGCCTTTATGGCTATTTCTCCTTGCCTTGCAATTACCTTTTTCTTTCTGACACGCTCATTTATAGCTGGGGATCAAGGTAAATGCAGAGGTGGATAGATAAAAATGAAAGAAGTGAAACATTGATATCAAAAAGGGAGTGTGACAGGAAAAAAACAGCTTCTTGTTAATATAAATACTGTCAAGAACCTTAAAAAAATACTGGTTTTTTTTAGTTAAGACTATAAAACCCTGCTCAGGCTTAACTCAATGCAGGCTAAAACTCACAGGCATTAGCACAAGACACATTCTCAGCCAGTCTTTGAATCATCAGGTCAGTTTCTAGTGGTGACTGTTCAGAAAGGGAGAGTTGCTGAGCACTTTTAAATGTGGAAACCAAAGGGTGTTGTGTCTCACATGATGCATCTCCCTTTTAATCACAAGAAGGCATTGCCCAGAGTTGAGATTTATATTTGTCTGACTCCAGTTTCTCCTTAGAAATCAGTCTAATGTTCAACAGAGGGATTTTACACCAATTAGTTTCTTTCTGTGTCTGCCTTGATGGGGCAGCTAGAAAATAAAGCAAATTATTTGTAAACTCTTCTTAGGGGCTTAGAGATCCCCTGGGAGTGGGAGGCAGTTTCTCCTTGAACTTCAGTGCTTGTCTAGAGGGGAATCCTGCCTCTAAGATGTATTAGAGCATTAAAGGGTGTTTGCTCTTAATCTAGATGCCTAAGCAGCTTCTTGATCAGGTTTTCCTGAGCTGCTGTGGTCATGGCAATGAGTTCACTTATCCTTTCTGTGCTGCTCTCTGCCTGCATTGCTTAGGGAATAGAAATGCTAATATTTCTTTTCAAAGAGCTTCTCTCTGAGTCAGACTTGCTGTTCGTATCAATCAGCACAGGTTTTTTTTCTGAGTAACACCAATGTCAAATGCTCTGGGGGTCCCTGGGGGTGGTTATTTGCCTGCTTGAGTAAGGCTGTGCAGTGTGAACTCTGGGTTATGCTTGACATTGAGCAACAGAGAGGGGAAAAAACAGCTCCCCAGCTGACTGAACAAGGGGTGTAGGACATGCCTGGAGCTGTTCCCACCCAGCAGAGCATGCACAAAGTGCCTGCAGCTTTGGAGCAGGGGTCAGGAGCTGTGTGGCTGTACCCAGCTGGTGCTGAGCAGGCTGAGTTGCTCCCTTTCTGGGTTTAATCTCCTGGATAGTGGGAATGAGACCATGGGTCTGCCAAACCATGTGCAGGCATCCTAGTGGCCTAGGTGAGCACAGCTCTACTGCCTTTTAGTATCTCCTGGCCCCAATCTCTTTCCCAGCAAGCATTTTTGCTGTGTTTGGTGGTGCCTCTGAGTGCTGCAGAGGGTGCACAGCTCCCAGGGAATCAAATCCAAATCCAAAGGAAGCTGGAAGTCAGTGCTTAGCAGGGTGAGCTGGATCTGTTGTCCCAGAGGAGGCAGGGGAACACCCTCCTTGCTTCAGAATGTGCCACAGGAGGATGGCAAGGTGACTTTCCTGCTTGGACTATTTCTCTGACACAATTTCTCCAGTGCAGTACAAGCAGACAGAAGCAGGACTCAAGTCTGGGGAAGTTTGATGTTCATTTCTTCTCCTCTGGGTTATGAAGTAGTTAAAAACACCTCAGGTGTTGCTATTACTCTGGAATTTCCCATCTAGCACCTTTTGCCATGGCCCAAATGCCATTCATACAGCTGCTGCTGGAGAGCAGAGGGGGAAAAGCAACAAGGAGTTTTGTGTTGGGCTGCAGGAATCAGATCAGATGGATCTTGAAAGCTCTTGCTCATGGGCTGAGCAGAAAGGTAACCACTCAGTTAAAATAACCCTGATTCCTGCAAATAATTACCAAAAATAGAAGTGGTGTTGATACAGTTGTCACCTCGCTCTGCTTGGTAGGAAATGGTGTGGAAAACTACCATGCAGACAGCCTGGGCACACAGGCTGGGTGTGTGTTGGCTCCATCCCAGGAAGGGTGTGTGGGACTGGGGAACAGCAGCTGCCTTCAGACCTCTTCTGGTCTCTGGTGACTAGCACCAGGGGTGAGATGTGCAGCTAAACAGAGAGACCTCTGTTGAGCAAGAGCCTCCAGAGATGCAGGAGGTTAAAGGAGCTCCAGGAGCATGGCAGGAGACATTAAAGATACCTTGGGAATGGGACAGGTCTCTGGATAATATCAGGTATTTATGAAACATGGAGCAGGGAAAACAGCTTGAGAAGAAGCTGGCCCACAGGACCTGCTTCCCAACTTGTACATGGTCAATTGAATGTTTTCTTCCAAGTAAAAAGGCTGGTATTTGTGTACAAACATGGGATCTGCCTTGGAGGTGAAGTGATGGGAAGGATCATGTCAGCTGAGGGGGTTATGGGTTAGAATTCACAATCCCTACGCAGTGTAAAAACTGAAGAATAAAGTTTGAATAGTGAAAAAAGTCCATTTTTTTCCCCATTTCTTTCTTTTTTTTTTAACAGGGGACTGTTGGCTCTTGGCTGCTATTGCCTCTCTCACCCTGAATGAAGAAATTCTGGCCCGTGTTGTTCCCAAAGACCAGAGCTTCCAGGATAAATATGCAGGAATTTTCCACTTCCAGGTAGGTGGAAAACAACCTTTACCCCTCGGCGCTGCTGCCCGGGAGCCAACGTGGCTGGCTGCGTCTACGTGCCTGGGGTTTCCTGGGACAGTGGGAAGGACAGGCAGAAAAACTGAGACATTCAGGAAAGTTGATAGTGGTGGAAGGAGGAAAAGCACTGATGGAGTCGCTAGGAGCTTTGCTGCCCTCCTTCCATCAGCAGGATGGGCATCCCTGGGCGAAGCTGGCTGAGAGATCTCTAGATCAGCACCTACCATCTCAGTGACCTGAGCCCACAACAGGGGGTGTCTGCTGAGGCTTTTGTGCTCTCTCCCCAGTTCTGGCAGTATGGGGAGTGGGTGGACGTGGTGGTGGATGACAGGCTGCCCACCAAGAACGGGGAGCTGCTCTTCGTGCACTCGGCGGAGGGCGGCGAGTTCTGGAGCGCCCTGCTGGAGAAGGCCTATGCCAAGTGAGTCCATGACAAGTGACTTGATGCCAACACCTCCCCACTGCATCCTCACCTGCAGTTAAGCAGCCTGATTATTAGCCTTTCCACGTGCAGAGTTGCCCACAATGGCTGCTCTAGTAAAGCTTTGCCGAGAGGTGTTGAAGAGCCCAAGTGTTTGCTTTGGTGGCAGCCAGGGAGAGAGCTCTCCCATCTCATGGCTGTTCCTAAAGTGCTGCATCACTCAGGGTGGAAAAGCCCCTTGGGATCAAGTCCAACCATTATCCCTACTCTACAAAGTTCACCCCTAAACCGTCTCCCTCAAAACCCCATCCAAATGACCCTTAAACACACCCAGGGCTGGAAACTCAACCCACCCCTAAACCATGTCCCTCAAAACCCCATCCAAACAACTCTTAAACACCCCCAGGGCTGGGGATTCAACCCCCTCCCTGGGCAGCCTGTGCCAGACTCTGGCCACTCTTTCATGGAAAAGTTTTTTCCCTAATATCCAGCCCAACAGTCCCCTGGAGCAGCTGGAATCCTGTCACCAGGATCTGAGCAGCTCTATTTCATCTGCTTTATGCACCTTTGGGGGCTTCTAGCTGCAGTGCTTCAGTGTGCAAAGCACACCAGTCCCTGTGCCCAGGTCCCTGTTGAAGGTGAAGATGCTCAAATCTGAGTTTCCAGTTTTAGGATGGTCAGGGAGGAATTCTGCAATCTCACATTACTCATTTCAATTAAGAAATGGAGCAAATTGAGATCAGCTGAAAATCAAAGCTATATTTTTTTAAGGGATTAAAAGACTGTGTGGAGCTAGAGGCAAATTGTTGGCTCTTGACTTTTCTTAGTGTTTGAAGAAAAAAACATATTATTCATGTTTTTTATGACTGGACCTGCAACCTGTGTACATGATCATGTAAGATTTTCCTCTGGGCTTTCCAAGTATGGAGGCCTAAGAAGCAAAGCTGAACTGGGGAGGCACGTTCATGAGAGTTGGCCCTCCAAGAGGAAAGGACAACAGGGAGCCTGATGGTTGGTGCATGTCCCTCTGTGCAGGCTGAATGGATCTTACGAGTCTCTCTCTGGTGGCACCACCACTGAAGGCTTTGAGGACTTCACAGGTGGAATTGCAGAGTGGTATGAGCTGCAGAAGGCACCCCCCAACCTCTTCAAGATCATCCAGAAGGCTCTTCAGAAGGGCTCTCTCCTTGGCTGCTCCATTGATGTGAGTGAGCAGGCTGTGTGCTGCACCCTGGGCTGCTGCTGTGTCTGAGCTGAGCCTGCACAAGACCACAGAGGAGCTTTGCTGGGGGGGTTTCAGCATCACTTTTTAACCTGAGGCCAAGTATTGCTATAACCTGCTCAAAAGTCAGCTTGCATCTTGGTTACGTCTGAAGGGAAGGTAAACTCCCTACAACAGCTCTACTCAGAATAGAAATCCAAATGTTTCCTCCCATTTTCCAAGTTAAATCGGAGTCATAGGAGAGGGAAACTTCACAGCAGGAGAAGTACTTGGTGCATGTCAGCAGCCTACAGCCTGGTTGGATTGTTGGCACTTAGATAAGAATCTGACATCTGGATTTTTGCCCCAGAATGATAAAAATCTCTTGTTGGGGTGGAGGGGAGTAAATACATTTTGTTGACACTTTCCACTTTGTTTTAGTGAGTTTAGCCTTTGGAAAAAATCCTGTAAAATCTTTTCTTTGAGAGAAAGAGGGACACAGAGGCTCAGCATTGCATGGAGAGTGCACTCCTAGGACAGGAATTGACAGCAGGAATCCTGCCTGTGTGATCCCACCCTCTCTTTTATTTTTAATTAAAAAAAAAAAAAGATTCTAATATGCTTGTTTAAAGCTCCCAGACTTCCTCAAGGGAAGCAGTGACAAGCATACATTTCCCAGGGCATTATTACACCAAGTGGTCACTTCCTATCAAAAAGTGACTTTTCTTTGCAATGTTTTTAGGCCAGACTGCTGGAATATTGTAGTGGCCATGGAAAACTGAGGGGGTGATGTGCTTTTGGGTACAAACCACTTCCAAAGTGTGGCCTTTTACCCTCCCTCTCTTGCATGGCAAGGCCTAGGGTGGTAGTGGAAAAGAAGGGGAACCTCCCACCTTGTCATGGAGCTGTTTTGACCTCAAAGCAAAGCAGTGGGGCTGGCTGGACTTGGGTCTTCTTGGTGACACCCAGGCTGTCACCCCCTGTGCCCCTCATGGAGTTCATCATGTGTATCACCTTGTGCAGCACTTGCAGATGCTGCACACCTCCCACAGGGAGATCTTCTGCAGTAAGGATGAGCCCTGGGGGTCTCCAGCCCCACCAGACACTCTGCCTTCCCCTCTCCCTGCTCTGGCTCCCTCTGGGCAGCAGCTAAACCACCTCCTGCAGCCTCCCGGGGGGATTAAAGCTCCAGTGGAGGGGGGGAGCTTTGCTCTGAGGGATCCAGGCTGTGCAGGGGTGCTGCTCACTGGGAAACTTTGCTCTGAGGGGTCCCTGCTGTGCAGGGGTGGTGCTCACTGGGAAGCTTTGCTCTGAGGGGTCTCTGCTGTGCAGGAGTGGTGCTCACTGAGCTGCTTTGCTCCTGCAGATCAGCAGTGCTGCAGAGACAGAGGCAGTCACCTCCCAGAAGCTGGTGAAGGGCCATGCCTACTCGGTCACTGGGGCAGAGGAGGTAGGTGTGATGCTTTGAATGTGGCCTGGGCCATGGCAGCCACAAATTCATCTTCAGCCTTGCAGATTGTCCAGGCTTGCTTGTTTGCTCAGATCAAGTTTTGAGTCCCATCTTTCCAAACAAGTACTGAGTGAGTTGGGAGTGTTTTGGATCAACACAGGCTTGATTCCGTGGGAGTTTGACCAAAACAAGCCTTGTTTGGTTTTATTTTTCCATAAATACTGTTAGTTCCTAGCGAGTGTGGTGGTGGGGAGCCCTGTGCAGAGGGCACACTACCCTCTGCTGGTCACTGGGTCTGTAGCAGACAACCCTGTACCTGAAACACAGCAAGATGTGAGAGAGAGAACCATTCAGGCTGGAAAAGCCCCTTGGGATCATCCAGTCCAGCTCTGCAAAGTTCTCCCCTAACCCATGTCCCTCAAACCCACATCCAAACACCCTGAAACACCCCCAGGGTTTATGACCCAACCCCTTCCCTGGGCAGCCTGTGTCAGGCTCTGACCACTCTTCAGTGAAAAATTTTCCCTAATGCCCAGTCTGAACCCAACCTAGGTGACAATTAAGAGAAAAATATCCCCTGGTACCTGCTTTTTGGCAGCTTTACTTTCTCTCTACTTGAAATCCTAGCAGAAGTCCTTTCTTTGGTGGCAACAAGACAGGAATTTTGGTTATTGAGGACTTTGATCTGTGCAGGATGTCAGGCTGCTCTGGACAGGCAGGGTGGGTGTGTGGAGCTCATTCAAAATGAGTTTGACTCCCTGGCTTTTGGATCAGATGAGTTGCACGTTTGTGTGTGTGTGTGCACTCTGGTGTTTGTGTTAACACTGCTGTGTCCTTTAATTCCCAAATTCAAGGTGAAAGGGAACAACACAGTGCTCAGTCCTGGACTAACTCTTCACACACTTCTGATCCTGGCAGGTGAACTTCAGAGGAACAGTGCAGAAGCTGATCAGAATCAGAAACCCCTGGGGGGAGGTGGAGTGGACTGGAAAGTGGAATGACAAGTGAGTCCATGGCTTGTGTGCTGCCTGGTGTTCTGCTGCAGGAGAATGATGGTATCTCTGCTGCTGCCTGCCTTCTCCCTACCTCACATTCCTGTCCAAGCCACATCTGGATGTCAGACTGCTCTGAGCTGTTTGGGAGAAGCATCCCACCACTGCCATCTCCATCCTGCAGTGCCCTTCCTGGGAGCTGCACTCACTTGGCTCCCTCAGGCCTCTGTGTATTTTCTGCTTCTCTAACAGCCCAGGTTCAGAGCAACTGGAAACTTTCCCAGAGGGATTTAAAAGTCCATTTCTGTTGTCAGCAATGAAAACTGGAGTTGACCTACTTCTGTGGCAGGGCAATATTTGCTTTGGGTCTTCCTTTTCCTGAAGTAAATCCCTGTCTCAGACAGAGCAGTGGTGCTTTCTGCAAATAAAACTGCTTCTGATCCTTGCCTTGGATGTATAAGAATTGAGAAACATCCCAGATTTGAATTTGAATTCCACTGTGGTTTGAGAGCCCTGGAGCTGCTGTCACTGGAGTATTGTGATCCCGTGGAGCTGTAGGAAAGTGGAATTACTGTGCCAGAGCAGCCACACTGGCATTTAACCCTTTAGTTGCTGTGGGGTTGTCTTTCAGCTGCCCAAACTGGAGTGGTGTTGACCCCGAGGTGAGGGAGCAGCTCACCAGGAGACATGAGGATGGGGAGTTCTGGTAAGTGGCCCAGGTTTCCACTCAGGCTGAAGGGAATCTCTTCTCCCTGCTTTTTTTCCCCCCACCCAAAACCACCTCTCCCAGTATCTTCTCCAAGCTGAGTGAGCAGACTCACCTCAGGCTCAGGGAAACAGGAGAGGTGGTTGTAGAGAAATGCTGCCCTTCCCACAGGATGGCCTTCAACGATTTCCTGAGGCAATACTCCCGCCTGGAGATCTGCAACCTCACCCCAGACACCCTGGCCAGTGACAGGTATAAGAAGTGGAGCCTGCTGAAGCTGGATGGGAACTGGAGGAGAGGAGCCACTGCAGGAGGCTGCAGGAATTACCCAAGTAAGAGCACAGTGCTCACTGCTGGGACAGAGAAACATTTGGTGCTTGTCCACTTGTGCTTTCTCTGGGTGGAGCTGCTCTGGGTGAGGATCACCTGGGACATCCAGGACTGGCAGGTGTTTGGGGAATGTGACTTTCTCATAGCTGATTCTGGGGAGTCAGAGCCACATCTCTCCTATCTGACATGTGTATATCAGCACAGTTGCTTTCAAAGAAGCCTCTGAGCCTTTTGCCCTTTGCATCCCAGACACTTTCTGGATGAACCCACAGTATTTGATCAAGCTGGAGGAAGAAGATGAGGATCCTGATGATCCTGAGAAGGGCTGCACTTTCCTCATTGGCCTGATTCAGAAGCACCGTCGGAAGCAGAGGAAGATGGGAGAGGACATGCATACCATTGGCTTTGCCATTTATGAGGCAAGTGGGTGCTGGCAGGACAAGGGAGACTCTTCCCTCTTCCTCACACTGCCCTTTCTACCACTGTTCAGCTGGGTTGAGCTGGACACCAGCTGCAGCAAGAAGTGAACTTAGATGTTTGGGAAGTTCTCCTCCTCCAGAACAGTGGTTAAACACAGGGACAGGCAGCCAGAGGGATGATGGAAGCTGCATTCCTGGAGGTATTCCAGACCTGGAATGTTCAAGGTCCTGAGCAACCCCATCTATTGGCCTTGCTTTGAGGAGAAAGTTGGACCAAATGACCCACAGAGGCTTTCTCACCTCTAATATTCTGAGCTTCTAAATAGAGAATCAGAAAAAGTATTAAAAAAATATTTATCTACAAAAGGGCCAAAACCCAGTCTGACAAAAACCATCCCAGCAGGTCACAGGGTAGAGGGGTCAACAGGAAACCAGGAGCCAGGCTGCATCTGTGCCAGGCTGTGCCCATGCTGCCCTGGGGATGCCTCCAGGATGGAGCTGGGGGCTAAGCAGGTGTGGGGTGACAGGGGCTCAGCCCTCACCTTCCCCCTCAGGACAAGTCTTGGTGAGACTGGTTGTAGCTGTTAATCAGTGGTGAAAAGCAGCAGCCCTGGAGCAACAAGCAAATAATTATCTTTTTTTCTCCTTGCAGGTGCCCCCAGAGGTATGTACCACGTGTTGGGGTGCAGTGTGAATGGCTTGTGGGGAGAAACACTTCAGAGGATCCTCCTTCACTGCAGGACAGTAGTGACTGTGCAGAGTCTAAAGTGAAAAGGTTCTTCTGGAAGGGGCCTTGAGCCCATCTTGTATTTGCAGAGCATCTTGGCTTGAGATGAGAGCTCTGTACTGCAGAAACCCACCAAAGCTGCTCTTCCAGGGAGTCTTTTCTCAGCTGTGCTCAGCTGTAATGCTTGCCACACAGCCAACACACCAAGGAGCTGGTTATTTTCACTCCCCTAAGCACCACCTTTATTCATTCCTACCTGCACGGACACCCTGGGCATCAGACATGGATGCTAAGCCATCTCCCCTCGGATGTACCCACCTCCTTGCTCTCTTCTGCTTCCATTCAATGGCCAGATCTTTTCTTTTTCCTCCTATAAATACTGTCATATCCTGTTTTTATTTGCACATGCAACTTACATACAAACTCTGGGTTTGTTATTTGTTTTTGTCCCTAAGTTTTCTGGCCAGACAAACATTCACCTGAGCAAAAACTTCTTCCTGACC
Organism: Ceyx melanurus; assembly: GCA_024611195.1. Lineage (NCBI taxonomy): Eukaryota > Metazoa > Chordata > Aves > Coraciiformes > Alcedinidae > Ceyx > Ceyx melanurus. The sequence continues at coordinate 50,611 of JANHGL010003033.1, read as the reverse complement.
AACAAAGCAAGAGAAAAATCCAACACGTTTATCAACCTCCGGGAAGTGCTGAACAGGTTCAAGCTGCCAGCAGGAGAATACATCATTGTGCCCTCCACCTTTGAGCCCAACAAGAATGGAGATTTCTGCCTCAGGGTCTTCTCAGAGAAGAATGCCAACTCCACGTAGGTAGATTTCTTCTTTGGGTGACCACCCAAGAGCAGTTTTGGCCACGTTGGGTCATTCCTGCTGCCTCTGGAAGGATGGGGTACATCAGCTTCCCATGGAGTTGGAACAGCTCTTGTTTGACTCCAGTTGCCCCAGTATGGTGGTTGCTTTTTACCAGCAGCCCTCCCTGCTGATAAAAAAGAAAGTGACCCAGAGGGTTGTGTCTGAGCCAAAAGCTGTGGCTCTGCACAGTGTGTGTTTTGAAACTCTTGTTTCACACACGTGCTGGTGCTGTGCAGTGTCTGTGCCTGATTCATCCACCCAGCACTCTTGGCATGATGTAAAGAATCTCTCTTCAAATGAACCTTGAAGGAAGGGCACCAGCAAAGTGACTTGTTTTGGTTTTAATCCTGATGTCTTTTCTCTTTCCAGGGTTATAGATGATGAAATTGAGGCCAATTTTGAAGAGGTATAGTTTGATTTCAGTGTTTTCAGTAGAGATAATGGTTGCATGAAGGAGGGTGGAATGCCTGTTCCCAGCTTTTTTCCATAGACATTATCAAGACCTGTTATCCCACTGTGGAAAGGGATCCATAGGGAAATATCCAACAGATGGAATCAGCAGCAGCAATACAGGGAACTTGCTCTTTATCCAGAGTGATGAACTTGGGCTTCCCAGGTAGAGGAAACTGGGTATTCTCTGCAGGTAGTGTCTTCATTTAAAGTGTGAAGACAGCAGTGGTAGTAGAAGCAGCAACAGTGAAGTTCTTCTTAATTTGATAGTGACTTTTCCAATAAAGAATTTTAAATTTTTATTATTTTAATAAAAATCAGTGCAGAGGTTCTTCGTTCCTGCAGCATTTGAGTGGTGCCCCTGAAAACTGATTAAAATGAAAGTAAAAACACTCTCCCTTCAGCTTTGCTGTTTACATTGTGATTTACTAGGGTAAAGCAAATCAATTAAGTCCTCCTCAGGCAGAATATTCCCTCCCTTCACTCTTGTCTGTCTCTGTCTTCTAGGCTGAGATCAGTGAAGATGCCATTGACCCCAACTTCAAAAGGCTTTTTGGCCAGCTGGCAGGAAGTGTGAGTATTGCAGGAGTGGCTTTTAGCCCCATGGGCCCCTCACCCTGGCCTTGGGGCAGCTCCCAGGGGGAGATGAGGAGGGCTGAGCTGTGCCTGTGCCTCCTGCCCCAAGCCTCAGCCAGACCTCCCACCCCACACTGTACCTGGCAACTGCTGGTGCAATGGGAGGTGGGGAGAGCTCAGCCCTTGCTTTTCCAAGGGGAATGAACTCCAAGGGCTGTCTGAGCTTGGCTGCCTCCCCCTGAGGAGTCAGAGTGTGCTGAGGAGCTGGTGGCTGCAGCTCAGGGTGCCCCTGCTGTTGGTGTTTTGTGCAGGATGCAGAGATCTCTGCCTTCGAGCTGCGCAGCATCCTCAACAAAATCACAGCTAAATGTAAGTGCCTCTCTCCCCCTGCAGCCCCCCCTGGACACACCAGGTTTCCACTGGGCTGGGGCTTCCCTGAGAGAAACTCTGACACTCTGGGTTTGCTTTTCTGCAGAGCAGCTCTGCATTATTTGCCTTCTAAGTGTTTGGGGGAATAATGTCTCTAATCTCCAGTCAGGCAGCAAGGGTGGGATCCAAGCTGCAGAGCTTGAGCTGATGTTGTTCCTTACCCAAAGCCACCTACCAGTCACCTCCACAAGTCCACACTCAGCTTTGCAGGGCACACTGTTGTCTGTTCCTTGCTTAAAATTCAACTAACTGGGGATCTTTGCTTGGGGAACCAGCACAACTGACTTTCAGCTTCTCCAGTTGCAAATGAAACCACCCATGCCAGGAAAGCAAATCAGGGCTGATGTGTGAGCACTGGTTCCTACTGGTCTCCTGCTCAGGAGCTACTCTGGGACTTCAAACAATGATAATCCTGTCCTCTGCTCTCTCTTTACAGGCAAAGATATTAAATCTGATGGCTTCAGCATTGAGACCTGCAAGATCATGGTTGACCTGTTAGATGTATCCTTTCAAGTTGGTCCTGGGTGGGATTTTTCTGCCTGTGCTGAAGCAGGGCAGCTGTCTCTGCAGGGGTGGGTCTGTACTGAGGATGGAGAAGCTGCTTTTTCCATGGTTCCCCTGAGAGCAGTGGTAGCTCTTGCTCTTAACTGCTGAGCACAGCATACAAATTCTCCCAGAAAATGGGTAAGACCCCTTATCAGACAGGAGGATGTTGCAGGGTTTGGTTTAACTGGAGACAAAGTGATGTTTGTGCTGGGAAAAGGCACCTGGTGCTCAGCATGGTGTGGAAAGCCTAGGCTGTAGAGTTTGAAGATGCACATCTGGCTGGAGTTGGTAGGGACATCATCAAACCAGGAAGAAAAAGAAGGAAATACATCCAGGAAACAGAGTTCAGTGGATGGTAGGAGCTTTCACTCCTAAGGATAAGAGCAGAAGAGGCAGGATCAATCCAAGAATGGCTGTGTTCAGTTTCTGTGTGCAGTGGGAGTTGAATTGCACAGCTGGAAAAAAATACCAAAATAAAACCGTTCTCTGCTGTAATTTGGTGTAAAATCCAGCAGTTCTTAGGGGCTTCTTGGGGAGCAATGCCAGGTTCTTTTATTAGCTGTCTGTGCAAGAACTGGAGCTCTCCAAATAGCAGGTTGGGTTGTGGCTTTGCCTATTTATAATTCAGACTGAGGAGACTCCTGTTCCTGTGACTGCAGGTGCAGATCCACCTAGGCAGGAGAAAATGGCAGCATCTCAGCTGGAGGGAAAGGGGAGAGAGCTGCCAGAGGAGGAGCAGAAAGAGCTTATCTCCTTAATTGCCTTTTTTTCCCAAGCATGAAGTGACAGCTGCCCATGGAAGTTCACCCAGCACAGGAAGGAAAAACCCCTTTTCATGAAATTCCCTTAACTCAACCCCAAGAATGATGGGAGTGGCAAACTGGGACTGAAGGAATTCCACACCCTCTGGATCAAGATTCAGAAATACCAGGTAAGCTGCAGCCTTTTCAGGAGTCCCAGTTTGGTGTCAGTCCTGCTGCTCTGGGAGCAGTACTTCTGACTTTTAGAAGCAATGAAGGAATTCTCCAGAGTTTTCCTCTGCTCTCCCTGCTGCATTAAAATGACTTTCTAAAGCCACTTTGAAATGAAGAGGAACAGAAGTGCCTCAGCCTATTGCAAATGCACCCAAGTAGCATGCAGGCTGCTCATTTCTCTGACTGCCAGAGCATGCTCTGAATTAGTGACAAGTTTTATCTGTTGCCTCCTGCAGAAAATTTACAGGGAAATTGATGTGGATCGATCTGGTACCATGAACTCCTATGAAATGAGGAGAGCTCTGGAAAAAGCAGGTACTGAGAGGGGTCTCTTAGGATCAGAACCATTTCAAGCAGGGCTGAGAGATGCTCATTAATCACTTAGAATACAGAAAGAGTTTCCAAATTGGAGTAAAATACCTTAATATTTAAGAGCTCAGTAGCTGAATTTCTGGCAGTGTGGAAGGCTGGGTGGTTGGTTTGGTGGTGGTGCTTGGAGCTTTTAGCATTTTTTTCTTCTTCCTCTTCTTTTTTCAATCCTTGGCTTGGTGTTTGGAGGGTTCAGACTGGACTGCCAGCTCCATCAGGTCCTGGTGGCTCGTTTTGCTGATGAGGATCTCAGCATTGACTTTGACAACTTCATCAGGTGCCTGATTCGACTGGAGACCTTGTTCAGTGAGTGCCCCCTTCACCACACCCTGCTGCTGCTTGGGGGTGTCAGCTCCAGGGTTATCCCCTCAGAAAACTGCCTTCTGAACACCAAGGGAGCTCAAAGCTTGAGCTATAAATCCAGCAACCCAGTCTGCCTGCTCCTCTTAGGCCTGACTGCTGAACCAGCCTTCCCCAAAACAACTCAATGCTCAGTTAAAGCCAAAAGTCAATCTAAGCACTTGGAGATTGGCAAAAATGGGGCATATTGCAGCCTGGGGCATTGAAAATGGGGTATTATTGCACCCTGGGGCATTAAAAATATTCAGGCTCCTCCCTGCACACAACCCTTTGACTTTAGTGACCCTTTCTGGTTTGGAGTGCAGACTGTTGTCATAAATTTATAATTATAATTAATTAATTCTAAGTTCTTTTTTAATCCTGAGGCATGGGGAAGGCTTTCCAGTGAGTTCCTAGAATCACCTTGGCTTCTGTCTCTGTTCCCACAGAAATGTTTAGAAAACTGGATGCTGAGAAAACTGGAACAATAGAATTGAACCTCAATAATGTAAGTGCATTTGGTTCTCAACAGTTGGCTGTCTTTTTTGGGGGGAGGAGTTAACAGTAGACACTGTCCTGCTCCATTCAGGCTGATTATCTGCATTCCCTGGATTTCTATAGCTTAAGAAGGGCTACCCTTAGAGAAAATATATATACATTACATTGTAGTCTGACAACAGGCCAGGTTACTTGAACCTGAAGCCACCTACCCTTGCCAGCAGTCTTCTCCAGGCTCCTTCCCTGCTGTTCCTGGCACCAGGATGACCTGGAGGTGCAGCAGTGACTGATGGCATTGCCCACATCTGCACCAGCTGTGGCCTGGAGAAGGGACTAAGTTAGAAAACCACCCTCCTCCAGGTGTTCAACTTATTCCTTCAACACAGACTTATTTCTGGACCTACAAATTATCCCAAAAAACTCTAAGTGAGAGATAAATTTAAATCACTCAGGACAGCTCCTAAAATGACTGGTGAAACAGCAGCCTTCCCTCCTGGTGCTCCAAATGGGAGCATGCCTGTGTGCTAAGGGTGGATTTACTAAGCTGAGCCTTGGGCTCTCTCTCTCATTACAGTGGCTGTGCTTTACTGTCATCTGAGCCACTCCAGCCCTCCAAAAGAGCAAGATGTGGTGCAGATCATCAAGCAAACCCCCAAACTCAACGTGCCTTAACTTAAGCATGGCAAACTTTGCACACAGTTCTAAGCAGGAAAGTATTCTACTTCTACTGGCCAATCTGCAACCTCCTTTTTCTGCACTTGACAGGCTTTATTGCTCTCTATCCTCTGCAAAAAAACCCCTCTGATTTAGTAGAAACCTTCAGTGTAACTTGAAAATACTGCTTTGATAATCTTTGTATTTAAGGGGCTTGACTGAGCTCATTATACTTTGAGGAACAGCTTCATTCCATCCTATCTGAAACCAGAGGAAGGATGGGAATTGCTCTGAATACAGCAAAGGATGGATCCCTTGGATGCTTTCTGTCAAGCCCCAGCATTATTCTGGTCCAATAAGTCATAGAAGCAGCTGAGGAGCAGTTACCTGTTTGACTCAGCCTTTCCAGCCTCAGCCTGTAGCAGAACACTGGTGGCAACCAGATTCTTCCAAGAGAAATCCTGGGCTCTCAGGTGGAATCTTGAGTTCCTGTATCTTATTTATCTACCTTTGAAATACAAGAAAGTATTTAAACAATAAAATTTGCAAGACTCTTACTCCTGCAATAAAACACTTCTTTTTTTCCTTAGGGATCTCTGATCACAGAGCAGAGGTTTTGTCATCAGGAATAGAGGGAGAAAACATTCTGGAGGCAACTAGAAGCTACTTAGATGAATAATGCATGAAAACAGGTATTCAGGGAAAAGAGGTGATAGGATATAGGCTGTGAAAAGCATGAGGCTGTGAACAGGAGCAGGTGCTGCTTCTAGGAGTTTCCACTACACCTGAGGGAAGTTTCTGCACCTGAGGAATTGTTTTCCTTCCTACAAACAATATCTTGTGTATAGAGGCACCTTTTCAGAGACTTACCTGGGAGGAAGACAGGAGCTCTTCAGAAATACCCTTCAGGAGAGACCTGATCCTCTGGATTAATAGTGTTCATTATCAAATGATGATTCCCAAATGGATATGAAGGAAAATCCTTTATCTGGAAAATACCTGTACCAAGCTGGGGTTTTTTTTTTAAGTACATCACTTAGCTTTCAAGGTTACTAAGGTTTCTATGCAACTAATAAATTCAGCTTAATTTAAAATGCAGAAAGGCTGCCTTGAGCAGAGAGGGGAGGAGGGGTTCAAGTGAATATAGAACACAGATGAATTTTAGTGTCTCAGTGGTAGCATTTTCAGATGGTCTCATAAAATCTTGACATTAAAATACCCAGAGGGGTGAAGCTTTGAAGTCAAGACAAAAGTTTAATGATATCACAGTCAAGTAAAAACAAAAGTAAGTTGTCAAAGGGCTACAGAAAGTTTCTACACTTAGTTTTTCAAAGTACAAAATACAATAAATACATGAGGCTCTCTGTAAAAAGAGGGTGCTAAAGCTACATGATCTATTACACATAGTATTGGGAATACATGGAATTCCTAAGATGCTACAGCTTTAAAAAGTTATTGCTTACTGGATTGGTCACAGGGTTCAGATGCACTCAGTTCAGCCATCAGCACTGGGGTGCTTGCTGCACTTTTCCCCCTCTGCAAAAAGCCTTGGTGTAAATCTGGACCAAGCCAGGTTGTCTGCTTCATGATTCTTCCACTGGTGGGTGGAGAAGGTGCTGTATTTAATGCAGCAAAGGTGGAAGTCTTTCTTGCTGAAGAAACCAGAGTGGGTACTTGACCATGCTGGCTTGCTCAGCCCACAGGCAGCAGGAGTTCATTTGCTTGTAGGCTTTATTTCACCCTGCAGAATGCCCTCCTCCATCTGCTCATGCATCCATCCTTCATTTGTTCCCAAAGCACATTCTTCATAGCTTTCCAATTCCATTGGCATTGAAATCAGGCTCATGATATTGGAACCAAACACAACATGATTATTTTATTTTTTTTGTCTGTAAGTCATCCATGATTAGTACTTCAAGAATCAGGCTTCTGTGCTATTTCATGCCAAGCTTCTTTGTCTAGGTTTAATCCTTGGATACAGCTGAGGGGAAAACAGAAATGAGATTTCACATTTTAGTGCTTTCAAAGGTTACATAAAAAAAAAACCAAAAAACATATATATAAAAACCTCTCTCTAGTGCTACAATTCTAATGTAGCAAAAACCTGATTATAAACCACACCCAGAGCACCAACACATCAAAATTCATCATTCTTAAGGAAGCTTATTAAGTATAAACTGTGTCAGTACCAAAGGAAGGTGTTGAACAGCATGTAATTGAGAACCTTCCACCTAACCCAGAGGGGTGGGCAGAAAAGCATGTGGATTTGCAAAAGAGATTTGTGTGCTCAGTGAGCTGTGGAATATTCCCTGGTTGTGTGAGTGGGAATAGAGGGATATTCAGAGTCTGATTTGTCTCAATACCCATAAGCCTCTACCTAGCCATAGCTTTGGGCAGGCTGGGAACAGCTGGCTGCAGGAGGAGTGTGGAAGTGCAGAAGGAAGTGAGGGGTGGCCAATTAAATGAATTTCACCACCCAGCATCAAATCAGGAGCTGCCAGCCTGGGGCCCTTCAGCCCTGAGCTGTTCTCAGCCCCTGGCCAAGCAGGCAGAGGGACAGAGCCTGGTGGGGCTGCAGCTGCTGACACAACACTGCACACAGCAGGGCTGAGAACCTTGGGAAGTTCTTGGCTCCCACTTGCAGAGGGCTTTGGGAGAACTTCCTAAATATGCCCTCTCCTCTTCAACCAGACTCTGCATTTCTTGTTTCATAGCTTCACCCCCAGGGTTTGTCTGAGCCTGCTCTGGTGGCACCACTAACAGGGATAAGAGTCAGAGTGCAGCTGGTGTGAAGTAATCTGTATTTTGACAGCATTATCTGACTTGGATTCATTTTCAGAGCTCACACACAGCTTGGGGGCTAGTGAGTCACTAAGGAAGGTCAGGTAGTGATGGAGAAAACTTCATCCTTGGTTTTATTCGGTACACAACTGCAACAGGATAAAGCAGCTGTGATAAAAACACAGCCTAATGTGAGAATATCTTAAACTGCCAAAGGTTTCCTTCTGTTCTGAACATCACAGCCTAGATTCCAGCTGCTATATTAAGACTCCAGTAATTACTGCTGAGAAACAACCACTAAATACTTCAGCAGCAGCACCAGGCTGCTTGATCAGACACCAGAATGTAGCAGCTAATGCTGGGGTAGGTTCCCCCAAAGGTTCTGTGGTGCTTTAGAAGGATGAGTGCTGATCTCCAGTCTAAGCTCTGTTGCCTTCTGCTTATTATTACAGAAGCACAGATGCTCCTCATGTTCTTCTACACCTGTGCACATGCACAGTTTACCCCAGGGAAGAGGGAGAAAAAAAAAGCTGCTTTCTGACCTTACAGTGAAGCTGCTCTCACTCCAGAAATGTTTACCTCTGGAGGAAAAAACATTACCACTATATTAGTGAGAATTGGATAGTACATTGTGGCCAGGCCTGCCCTGCAGGTGATCTGGGAATGAAAACTGATTTTGCATTAGATAGTCACTCTGCAACACCCAACCAGGGTAAGAATTATCTGTGTGAGGAAGGAGGTTCAGACTCTTTAAAGCATCATAGATCAATCAGCTAAAATTCACAGCAGTTAATCTTGAGCATTGGCAGAACCTCTTATCCCCAGCAGCAGGGCAACTGGATATGTAGCAAAAAGCTTAATGGAATTTTCCTACGTGTCCATCTGCTGTAGTTTTCTAGCAACTCAGCTGCAGACAGACATAGCAGGGCATAATGGAATGGATCTATTTGTACACAGTTGGTTAGAAGAAAAAAGGTAGTACAGAAAATGGTGAGGAAAGAAGACCATTCACTTTAAACCTTTGAGAAATGCTTATTACTGAAAACAGCACAGGAGAAAAAGTTCTGCCTTTGCTAAAGGGATTTTTTTTCCAACACTGTGAAAGAATGCAGTAAAATAACCAGAGAATTTGTCTTAAAATTCTGTGAAACCATCTCAACAAGTGGCAGGGTGTACACCCAGACAGGGAAGGATTTGTGACTCATTCTTCACACAGGGGTCTCCCTGGAGCGTTCTCCAGGCTGAACAATCCCAGCTCCCTCAGCCTGTCCTGGGAGCAGAGCTGTTCCAGCCCCTGAGCATCTCCGTGGCCTCCTCTGGCCCTGCTCCAGCAGCTCCATGTCCTTCCTAACAGATGCTGGTTCTTTTTACCCTCAGTATCACCTGTGTTGGGAGCACAACCCACTCTGCCAAGGCTTTCAGCTCCCCCAGCGAACAAACAGACACTGGCAGCTCCTCCCTCCTGCCCTTCTGAAACTGCACCTGGATGCAGGAGGCAATGCTGTGTGTGCTCCATGTGTTTTTGGCTCTGGGAAGGACTCACCCCAAGCAGGTTTCGAGGCACGTAGCCCTCCTTGTCATGGAGCCTTGCCCACCACCACTCCACCTCCTCCTCATCCTCGCGGCGCACCACGGTCATGCAGTCCCCCTCCTTCAGGGACAGCTCGTCCTCCTGCTGAGCCTCATAGTCCCACAGCCCATAAATCACTCCTTTGTTCATGATCCCCATCTTCTCCTGTACTCCTGCAACATTCAAACACAACAACAGCTCAGTAAAAAAAAAAAGACAATGGTTGGTGTAGTCTTTCTGGGGAGAAGCCCAGGAAAAGAGTCATCAAATCAAACAATTAAAAGACACCAAGGGAAAATCCAACCCTCAGTTCCTGTCACACTCAGCACCTTGGTGTCATCAGCCCACCTGAAAGTCAGTCCTGAAAGGGAAGTTTGACAGATTCCTGCCTTTCATGCCTTCAAAAACACAAGGTAAGTGCAGCAAAGAGCCCTGATTGATCAGGTGTTCCACTTGAGTGCTACTGTTCACTCTTCCTACACCTAAGTGATGAGCAAGAATCACTGTTTGTACTCTTAGTTCAGCAGGAATCTGTCACAGAAAACACCACCAAACAAGACAAGGATCACTCAGCATCACCTCACACTAAAGCATTTGTTGAGGGATGCTTTGAACTCACTGCAACATTAGTGTAGGAGAAACTTCTCTCTAGGTTCACTGCTGTCAATCACAGATCACAGAATGTCAGGGGTTGGAAGGGAGCTAGAAGATCATCTAGTCCAACCCCCCTGCCAGAGCAGGGGCACCTGGATGAGGTCACACAGGAACAGATCCAGGTGGGGTTGGAATGTCTCCAGAGCAGGAGACTCCACAACCTCCCTGGGCAGCCCCTGCCAGGCTCTGACACCCTCACAGTGATGAATTTTTCCTTGTGTTTCCCCTAAACCTCTTAGTCTGAAAGGACCTCAGGTTGTGCCAAGAAGCTGGCAACAACCTTTCCTACAGAAACCCAAGGCATGGGCACACAATCCCAGCATGCAGCTTAAGCACTCCACAGTGCCCAGCACAGCTGAGAACCTACCATACAAGAACTGGGAGCACTGGGTGTAGCCTTCCTCCATCTCCTCACACTTGTCTGCAGCTGTCTGCATGTCACTGTAGGTCATGGCAAACACAGCAGCACCAGACTCCACCAGGAACTTGCAGACCTGCACGTTGTTGCAAGATGCTGCACAGTGCAGGGGGGTCCTGCAAGCCAAGAAGAGAGAGATGACCTGTTATTTTGATTGTTTATAGGCTCCCAAGGGGCAAAGAGCTTTGGTGGATGACCTCCAGCCATCAGATCTGCATTGCTGAAGGCTTCCCAGCACAAGCACTTCAGCCAGGGTGTCAAGAGCAATTGCTTTTCACAGATCATGAGACTTACCAAGAGCTGCTTGAGGCCTAAAGCTGGGGTTCTGTATGGATCTCTAGTTATGCTACCTTTTACAATCCATTAATATTTCAAGAACATCCACTAAGGCAATTAAAAAATAATGTAAAAATCAGTATTAAATAATCACTGAGAATCTCCTGACATCATACCTCTTACAATTTAGATTATTACTTCAAGACCTGACTTGGGGACAAGTGCAATTAAGTGGGATAACTCCTGAGGCTGAGGGAAAAGGATCTTTTCAGACCTGGGCTTTAGAAACTTCTGTTTCAGGCAGAAATACCAGTAAAATCCCTGCCTTCTTTCCCTAGCTTTCTGGAAATAAACCCCCGAGCTACCTTCAGAAGGATCTGTACCCATTGCAGTTACAAGCTTAGTCAGGAGCTTGTGGTTTTCTGCATTGTTTTGGTTTTAAGCATCAGACAAGAGAAATGAGTAGGGTTTGCAGGGCTGGATACTGCCCAGAGCAGGTGTCAGTTCCAGGCTGTCAGAGAGGATATTGGGAATTTAAGCACAAACAGCCTCCTAAGCATGAGCTCTCCTCAATATCTCCAAGGAGGAAAACAGTTCCTTGACAACTGGATCCACCCTAATGGGCCTCAGACAGTTTTTTCTTTCATACAGGGAATATTAATATAATTAGCCTATTTTTACCTATTTCTTCTCTGTAAGTTGCCTGTTTTCTCCTATGAGACAGAACTGCTGTTGCTCTGCTCTGGAAAAACCATTGCTCAGCAAACTGAGGGGCTTTGTGGGACCTTTAGAAGCCCCCAAACCACAGCACCTGCAAGGTACCCCCCAAGGAAAGCCTTACCATCCATCACTGTCTGCAGCATTCACATTCACTCCAAACTGCACCAGGAACTTGACAATTTCTGTGTGCCCAGCACACACTGCATTGTGCAGGGCAGTGATGCCTTCATCGTTGGGCATGCTGGGATCTTCAACCTGGTCAGCAAGAGGAGGAGACAGTCACATTCCTGGGAAGCTTTCCACAACAAGCATCTCTTCACATTAAAAAAAATAAGATGTTTTTCTTCTGAAATGGGATTTTGAGGCAAATTTCTACTAAGGATATGAGGGACAGGAGGATGAAGAGTAACAGCAGTGACCAAGGACAGTCAGAGATAAACTGACAGTCTCCTTTTAATTGGGAGATACTGTTTCTCTGAATCACTCTAGGATCTTGGTAACTTAGAAGCATTTATAACTCATTTCTGATATTTGCCTATTTAACTGTAAGCAGAATTCATATGGATTTTGCTTATCAGAATACCTGTAATAACTCTCTCTATATAAAACTATATATAACGTGCCAAACAGGGGATGAAACTACATAAAATGAGGAAAGACTTTCTGAAAACTTACTCCTGATGCTGAATACCCAGTGTGGGTTTCACACACTTAAAATCATCCTCCTTGTCCTATTAGGATTCACCTCCTCAAGAGCAGACCTAAGCTGGGCACAATCTTAGCTCCCCCATCCCAGAAAATCTGGGATTTCCCCATTTGATTCCTTCTCTTCCAAGTTAACATTTGTACCTCATAAATGATTCTCTGCACCAGGTCAAACTCCCCCTCCAAAGAAGAATCCAGAAGCAGTGCAAGGGGGTTGAATTTCACTCTCATGCCATGGCCAATCCTCTCGGAGCCAGTTTTCCGCAGGTTTGTCCTCTTCCCCTGGGAAAAGGTAACACAAGTTACAGCTTTTGGGTTTTTTTTTTCTGGGAAAAACAAGAATACACAGTTGCTTCTTTGGGAATAACAGCAAAAATGACCAGTTAAGACAGTTTAATTGATTTTCTATCAATTTAACACATTAGTTTAGAGATGTTATCAGTGATCTCTAGACAAGGTCACCATTCAACTCAAATACACAAGTCAGGGTGATGGGTTTGATCAAGGTAACTCCCAAATCCCTGAGGATCAAGGGGAAATGTTGGTTATTTTTTTAATTCACACCATTTCACGATTAGTTTTCAAAGCTGTTACACAAACCAAGTAGCACACTCCATAGTAGACTACTTTTTAAGCACCAAAGTTAAGCTGCTAAAAGTTTAGCAGAGGTTAGGAGTTAAACAACTATGGAAGATATTTTCAGAAAGAAAAGAGTGAAAACACTTTAAATGCTCCTAGGGATACTGGAAACTAAGTATTTCTCTAGCTGAGTTTGGATTCTTTTCCTTTAGAGAGTGTGGAGGCATGAGCTCAGTGCTCACTCCAGCTGGCAATAAACTCTATTCATAAGGGTATGTAAATTTCTGACAGATGTCCAAGTGAAGATGAATAGAAATTCTGTTTTTGCAAGAGCAAACACGTGGAGATATCCAAGAGATTCCCAGAATATAGTTTTCTTGCCTTTTGATTTCTACAGAATATCAAAAGTAGAGGCTTTTTAAAGAAAAAGCCTGTCAGCACAAACCCCAGAGTCATTGAGATGAAATCAAGAAGTTGAGCTGATTTCTTCTCATCGTTGCAGAATTATCTCAAAACCAACCAGAAACAAGTTCTTAATATTTAGGAAATCCTACTACTCAAGTTTTCTTGTGAAAGGGAGCAAGAACAAAGCCTTTAAAGCATGAAAACATGCAATTTCTTACTGCATCTTTTTCAGGCAAGGCACTTTCAGATAAACAAATGGAATATGAGATTAAGAAAATCAGTTTCCATCTTGTATCAGCAATAGCAAGGAAATGCTCCTGAAATCTGCATCTCTGCCTCAAAAAAAACCTTTAATTTCTCTTAAGAAGGGTATTTTTTGGAGGTCATAGCCAGACTTCCATAAGGAATGTTCTTTACAGCCCAGAAGCTTTCCTGTGTGTCAAATTCCACTGGAAATTTTTTCAGCATGTCATTAATTCCAGAGACAACAGAGACTTTTCATTACTGTCATCCACCCCAGAGATAAAAGCATCACATAAATAGAACAGACATCAACAACAAGACTTGTAGACTATTTAGGTGACTGTTCTCCCACATCTGCTTAAGCTCTGCAATCACACAACCATTCAGGTTGGAAAAGCCCCTTGGGATCATCCAGTCCAACCATCAGCCCTGCTCTACACAGTTCACCCCTAAA
>JANHGL010003033.1:20615-36661 GCA_024611195.1 Ceyx melanurus | reverse complement strand
ATATAGTGGTTTTATTTCTGGTTTCATATATATAGTGAGTACAGCAACCAAGGTCTTTTATTGTCACCTGTGAGTTAAATGGTCAAAAGTTATGAAAGTTGAGGCTTCTCTGTTCCATGAAACACTCATCTGTCACTTGGAACCAAAAAAAGGGTATATTTTGTTATACTTTGGCAAATATATCTGAGAAGGACAGGTATTAACTATGAATTCCAAGCCATCATTCTCCAGATGCATTCAAAGCATTTTTCCTCCCCTACATGATTCAGGAGCACCCTGTCCCTGTGTTGCTCTCATTAGCTTTTGTGTTATTATTCAGCAAGCATTTTATAAATCACTCTCCTAGTTGCTTTTATCACATACATGCCATCTTTTCCAGGCAGCTGCCCCAGGAAACCAGGCACATTGAACTCTTGTCAGGAGAAAAGCAAGATATCATTAGCAGGGCAGCATTACAGCCAAAGCATTGTTCAGAGATCAAACCAGTGAATGGCTGGTCACCACACAGACCACAGGGCTGGCAGAGCTACCAGGATGAATGACAATATTAATGTTATATCCTCCATCCTTTGTAAGCTCTACAGTCACTGGCTTTATTTTCTTGTTTTCCTAGTGGTTATTTGCACAGGTTGACTTTCAAATGGAAAGAGGGAGCTAAAGAGAGATAGGCCTCTATAAAAACAAAACCACACACACCAAAAATCCTCTTTCCACCTCATGTAAGATTTAATACCTTTGGTCCTGGCTGTAAACAACCTTATTCCACACTCACCTGGCTGTTAACTACCTTATCCCACACTCACCTGTCTGTCAACAACCTTATTCCACACTCACCTTGTTGGCCAACATTTGCTGTTGAGCCTCAATTTGCTGCTGTTGGCGTGATGCCATTTCCTGAAGTTCAGCCAGTGTCATATCCATCCTTGGAGCACTGACCTGTCCAAGAAAATTCAAAGTCCACAATTTTTCATTTGGCTAAGGTGCAACTTAAGAGCTACTGCAGATAAAGGTCTTGAAAAAACAACTGAGTATCCATTAAAAAAAAATAAATTAGAAAGAAATGGCGTATTTCCATGGGAAAAGAATAAATAGCTGTAAGCTCAACATGTGTAGCCCAGTCCATCTCTTGAAACATTAATATTCCTAGCAGAATCCCAGCAGCATTTTAGAGGCATTTCAGAGCCCTTTGTAAATAAGCTCAGCATGAATCAGCTTTGAGTGAGTGAGCCCAGAATGCTCAGCACACAGTAGGATGGGGCTGTGCTCAGAGGTGGGCTGCTGCAATTCAAAGCACTTCAATGAAGTTAAAGAACATAGAAAGTTCAAATATAGGGAGGAAAAAAACCAGCCCAGTACTCTCAAAGGTAGCACTATTACTACTTTAGTTATTTGCTCACATGTGTTTCCTGAATCTAGATTCAATCTTCAATCCATAATTATATCTTCTGGGGCAGTAAATGATAGTGAATTCAATGCTGAAACACTGTGTCAACTTGAAGCCCAGAACTAAGGCATCTCTGACACAAAATGAATGTAAAAATAATCAATGAACTGAAAGAAAACAGAAGAGAGATGTAAATGGGAGTAGAAAAGGGAAAGTGTGCTGAATTTGGATGGGTGATCTCTGCAACACACACAGATCTGGGTCTCAGAGGCATCTTAAGAGCTGAAATCATGGGTGAGAATTGTTAGAGGCTCTGTGCCTGGTTTAGAGCAGGCAGAAATCTCTGCAAAATAGTTTCCAGCTTCCAGAGTAGGATTTGCACCAAAAGAAAAGAAGGGAAGCTTCCATTTTCACTCCACTGGCCACTGCACTGAGAGCACTTACTCCATTCTCTATTCTTCTGTCACCAGGCATTTTCACACCATTTCTTTTCAAGGCTTGATCCTGAGACCTTTGTCCAGTCCCTAGACAGAAATGCAGGATAGTCAAAGATGGTATTTTTAGGCATTTTCTTAGCCATAGCATTCAATACAAAAGGAGAAAACAAATCATTTGGGTTTAGAATCTGAAGTGTTCTTCCTATATTCTTACCACTAAGACAAACTGATGACACAAGGTACTTTATCAAGAGGCTCCTGTTCAATGTCAGTATTTATTTTACAATATAAGACACTAAAAATAGACCAAAAAAAGCTTAACCAACAAGATGCTATTCCAATGGCAGGCCCCTAGTAGGTCTGCATTACAGATGACTGACATTTTATTCAGTAACAAAACAACATGTTCCCATCTGCACATGAGCAAACAGTATCTGGTTAATTCAGAGAGGCATGTGGAGAACAGTGTCTGAAACCCACCCTCTAGATGTGCTGGTCTGCCTTTGGCAAGTGTCCCTCAGAGAATATGATCAAGAGTTAAAAGATGTATAAATAAACTGTCATTAAATAGGCATCATTTAATCTACAGTTCATTAAACTAGAATCTTACTTTAATGTTTCCATTAACATCATTACAATTTTCAAACAAGACACACTAAGCCGTTTAGAAATATTCTGGGTACAATGCCACTTAAGATAAATGTGGTAGTTCTAATACCAAGGAAGATTACCAAGGATTAAATGAAAAAGGGAAGGAAAAAGACTGATTTAAAGGGAATAGTCTGCTGAAGAGATTAATGTAGGATGCTCAGAAAAACCCTGAAAAGCAAAAAGTCACTTTCTTTAGAGGTTATGATAATGCACAGATGTTCTCAGAGAACTTGACTAGGTAGGGCACTTAATGCTATTCCTGACATGAATAGAAACATGTAGGGTAAATTAAACACCCTGGTAAAGAATTATCCAGGTGAAACATCTTCACAAATTAATAATAAATTGTTGCTCAGTCACGCATTTTATTTGATTTAAAAGAAGATACCATCACATATCTCTAGATCATAGTCTCATAGCAATGTCTGGGTGGGAAGGGAGCTGCAGAGCTCATCCAGTGCAACCCCTGCTGTGAGCAGGGACATCTCTGGGAAAGAACTACTGCCTTAGTTCTCATCTCAATCCACTCCTTGCTCATTTCAAAACACTGACCCTTGGCCTTTGCAAACAGCCCCTCTCCAGGCTTTGGAGCAGCTCCCTGCAGGCACTGGGAGGATATTTAGCTATTTAGCTGTAGCTAATGTATGTAACACAGGATACATTTGGTTGTTTAATGATGACCAGCTCTAGAAAACCTGCAGAAGGTTCAATTTGGATTTACCATCCCCAGATCTGGTGTGGGAGGACGAGGTATTTAATGAAATTTACTGAACAAGTTTTCTCTCAGTAGCATCTATTTGTAAGAAACTAAAGGTCAGACCACAAAGAGCTGCAACACCTGACTACCAACACTAAATGTCCAGGAGCTGAAATGAAACCAGAGAAAACACAGAATCATTCAGGTTGGAAAAGGCCCTTGGGATCATCCAGTCCAACCACTAACCTGCTCTACACAGTTCACCCCTAAACCATGTCACTCAAACCCACATCCAAACCATCCTGAAACACCCCCAGGGATGAGGATTCAACCCCCTCCCTGGTCAGCCTGCGATAAAACAACTGTTCCCTCCTGCCCAGTCTGCCCCTCCCCTGGAGCAGCTGGATCCATCCCCTCTGGGTCTGTCACTGATCCCTGTGAGCAGAGCCCAGCACCAGCCTCTCTGCACTGGCCTGGCAGGGGCTGCAGAGAGTGAGGAGTCTCCCCTCAGCCTCCTCTTCCTCACACTCAACACTCCCAGCTCCTTCAATCACATTCATTCCCCAGCTCCGCTGCCTCCTCTACCCTTGCTCCAGCGCTCTGTTGGATGGAGGTTCCCAGAGCTGCAGAGCCCAGCCCAGATGTCAGTTGATGGAGGTTCCCAGAGCTGCAGAGCCCACCGTACCTGTGTGTGTGGCGGGGGAGCGCTCGTGCCGCAGGAAGAAGCGCAGCTCGCTCCGCTGAGCCCCGCAGCGCTGCACCAGCTCCAGCATCCGCTCGCCGTCCCCCACCGGCCGCTCTGGAAGGGAAGAGTGCTGACCATGGCATCCCACACCAAACCAGAACAAAAAGAGCCCCTTAGCCCCTCTCCTCTCAAGCCCTGTGCCACGGGACAAGGAGGTTATGGTGTTCAAGGTGCCGCATTGCTCGGTGCCCGATGTATTCCTGCTGCTCCCTGGGGATTCCTCTGGGCCACTCTTGGGTTCTTACCTCTTCCTTCCAGACCTCTGAGAAGCAGACACAGCCCTTTAACAGTCCACCCTCGAAGGGAGAAGGCACCAGTGCTGCCCAAGGGGAAGCCAGCAGGCAATTCAGAGCTTTTGCTTCTAGCATCTTAAACGTGCTGGTGGCTTTTGTTCCACTTCTGTCCTAGATAAACTCATTTTTCACTCTCACTCCTTCCCAGAGTGTCTTTTGTTCCACTTCTATCTTTGATAAACTCATTTCTCAGTCACCCTCACCCCTTCCCAGGGTGTCTTTTGCTCCACTTTTATCTTAGATAAGCTCATTTCTCAGTGACTCTCACCCCTTCCCAGTGTGTCTTTTGCTCCACTTTTATCATAGATAAGCTCATTTCTCAGTGACTCTCACCCCTTCCCAGTGTGTCTTTTGCTCCACTTCTACCTTAAACTCATTTCTCACTTCTCAAGGGCTCCTCTGCCTGGTTCCTACAGGGACTCATTTCTTTTCTGTTCCAAAAGGGAGTAAGAGTGATGCAATGATGATCTCTCAGAGGAAAGGAATTCTTCTCTTAACACTTCCTAAGGATTGTGATCACACCCTGAACAGGCTCTCTCCAGCACCCAAAGGGCCTGATCCTCAGCAACTCATCACAGTTCCTGGCACTTCACCCTACAGCTCCAGCCTGCCACAGATCAGCTCCATCACTGGACAGCAAAGCCCATGAAGTTCAGATCATCAGCTTCAGAGCTACACTTCTGATAAACCTGGAAAAGCCAGACTGCTTTGGATTTGTGGCTCAAAGAGGGGGAAAAAAAGGCAGTGAAAAGCAACTCCAGTGTGGATTTGCTATTCTTTTCAGGTGGTTAAGATGAAGTTTGAGTTCCATGCACAGCATCCACTGAATTTCTTTTCCTGTTCTTGTTCCCAAGCTCAGGATTCAGTCACCTTGGCATTTTTATGCTTTACTTGTCTTTTTGTATTACAAATATCTAGTGGGAGTTTATATCTAATGGGAATCTATACCCATTACCTTCATCTACCATTACTCCTTCCTTTCTTCATTACCATTTGTCCTAATTTTACCCATTTCCTAGCTGGTAATTCACAGAAAGGATATATTTAGAACTATTATTTGCCTCTGAATCTTCAAGGCAATTTTGTGTTCTAAGCATTTTAACTTAGGGATAAAATTGTATGGTAAAATTGCTGGCAAACATGTGGTCAATAGATCACAGTAGTCAACTTTCAGTCAGTATATTGTCACAGGATCCTATGGCAACATCTGAGACTCATAATCAGGTTAAATCCATTTGTGCTGGGTGCCAGACAAGCTGAATATACTGTTCCTGGCCTGAGAAATAAGCAGACAATGACTGTAATTAAATACCCCCACTTTTACACCAGTCCCATTCTTCCTGACAGTGCTTTTGTTGGATGGTTTCTTTTATTATTTAAGTAAGGGGAGGAAAAGAGAAAAAAAAAAAAGAAATTAGAGAATAGTTCATTCATATTCAATGGAGAGTCTTCCAAAGTATCTTAGTATGGAATAATAATTTCATGGGGACAATTTAGTGGTGTTAAGCAGACATGCTTTCAATTTCCTAAGAGGAGGAGCTACTAACATATGTTTTCAGCATGTGAAAAGCTCTTTTTAACATAAAAGTGTTTCTTGATCTGAAAATGCTGTAACTGTTCAAGCAATCTAGGAAGGCAAATTTCTGGAGTCACTGTCAAAAGAGATTAGCTTTAGAGAATAAGCAAGTAGGTCACTGTTACAGAAAAAGCAGTCTCTTGGTGGTTGTCTAGACAGCTAAAAATGCTCTTCATCTCCTAAACCTTAATTCAAAAACCAACCAAACAAAAAGACACAAAACCAAACAAAACATACCCAAAAAAAAACCCACAAAACAAAATACACGCACAAAACACACCCCAAACAAATAAACATGCAAACAAAAACCAGCACTGCTGTCAGAGTTTCATCTTAAAGAATATTCAGCAGGTTTAAGAGGCAGATTTCTAGCAGTTCCACAACCTTTTAACTGAAACTGTATCATCAGGGGAGGTGGCCTTTACACAAGGATCTTGTCAATGCCACTCAGTGACTTCAAAGGAAGGTCAAAGATTTTTCAAATACCAAACAAAACTGTGTTTGGAAAGCTCAAGAAGAAAGGACAAACAATCAGATTTATTATTATTACTCCTTATCTGTCTCAATAAAAAGAAAATATTAGAAAAAAATATCTTTATACATGCACACCCCAAATTTTGACTGCTTTCCACAGTGGCCAAGGTGGTCACTGGAGAGAGAATTCTGGCCATAAGAGGAAGGCTGAGAAAGTTTGCCCTGATACTCATCAAATTTCAAGCACAAGTGGGAGGACAGCAAGAGCAGCAAAGTAGCCCCCTTCAGAGAGCAGAGTGCCTCGAGCTCACAGCAACCTTTCCCACTGAGCTTAATAAGGTCTGACAACAGAAGCTCAAACTCCTGAGCAAGTGTCAGGAGGAGACACAAGCTGTCTAAGAATGAGCTCAGTAACTGAGAGGGCATTTTCCAACATCAATCTTTTGTTTCTGCCCTGAGAAACTCAGCTGCTCTGCAGCATGGTTAGTTAAAAATAAGGTTTCTTTTGTTCAGAGGAAAACATCAATAAAATAGAAGTCATGGCTTATCTTGGCAAAATAAGACAGGGAACAGTGCTGACATCTAAAAGGAGATTTGGTTAAAAAATGAAAATATTTCTCCCTACTGCCCTTCCCCCTAACCCATGTCCCTCAAACCATATCCAAATCAACCTTCAACACCCCCAGGGCTGGGGACTGAACCCCCTCCCTCCCTGGGCAGCCTGTGCCAGCCTCTGGATGCTCTTTCAGGGAACAATTTTTTCCCTACTGGGAACACCAGCTCCGTGGCCTCCTCTGCACTGGCTCCAGCCCCTCCAGATCTCTCTGGGCTGGAGGTGCCCAGCACTGCACCCAACACTCCAGCTGTGGCCTCCCCAGTGCTGAGCACAGGGGGACAATCCCACCCTGCTCCTGCTGCTCACACAGGTTCTGATCCAAGCCAGGATGCCCTTGGCTTTCCTGGCCACCTGGGCACACTGCTGGCTCAATCTCAGCCTCTTGGCAATGCAGACCTAGGGCAGACCTGGAGAAGACTGGCAGGCCAGGCAGGCTGTAGGGCAATACTTACAGGAGGCAAGGAAAACTGTCCAGTAACTTCAGGAGGCCTCATGCTGAATGAGTCCTCTCCCAGACTCTCTGGTTCTCCTGATGGATAGGGAGGTGGTGGGTAAGGAGGGTATTCTTCCATGTATACCTCCAGGGGCAGTGAAGCTTCTAGGCTGGGCTCTTCCACTTTTTGCTCCGTGAGTTCATCCCCATCGGATGCTCCCTCGGGTACAGTATCCAGAGGCACAGAGGGAAGAACAGCTTCATTCTGCTCCGTGGGGGTGTTCTCTGCTTCCTCAGCAATGGCTGGCTCAGGGACAGCAGCAGCTGGCTCCTTCTCTGACTCCACACTGAGGTAAGGATTCGGGATTTCCACCGGACTTTCTGACGCCGGCTGCTTGGAGGGATGGGAGGGAGCAGAGATGGTCTCCATGGCAGCCAGGGTGGTCCTCTGGTACAGCAGCTTCTGGATGTTGGGGCCATTGGGTCCTTCTGGCTCGGTGATGGAGCTCCTTTTCTTCAGGGGCCTGGGAGCATTGGAGAGCTTCTTCCTCAGGGCCTCCAGATCCGCGTCGCTCTGGTTGCGGTAGGGGTTGGACAAGAAAGGCAGGAGTTTGGTGGGGCTGAGGGGCCGGGGTATCCTCTCTGCTTCAGGGTTTTCAGGAGCACAGCTTGTTGCTTCCATCTCGGGCTCTGGGCTGCCTGGCTTGCCTGGGAGGTTGGAGTAGATGTTGTCTGCCTGAGGCAGCTGAGTCTGGGCACCAGCTCCTGCCATCACAGGCTTGCCGTACACTGTGGAGCAGAGAGGGATGGGGGGGAAAAAATAAGTGGGAATACTTAATATTTACTTGATACTTAATACTTACTTAATACTTAATAATTACTTACTCAGCAAACCTAAAAAGACAGGCAGTTCCACCTCAACATGAGGAGGAACTTCTTTCCTGTGAGGGTCAGAGAGCCTGGAAGGGGCTCCCCAGAGAGGTTGTGGAGTCTCCTGCTCTGGAGATTTTCCAGGCCCCCCTGGATGTACCCTGTGCTGGATGAGATTCTATCCCATGGCCCTGCTCTGGCAGGGGGTTGGACTCAAGAGATCTCCAGGGTCCCTCCCAACCCCTGCCACCCTGTGAACATGTGACCCAATTCACCTGTGTGAATACAACCAACTGAAGAGAATTAATCAAGTAACCAGGTTTAGCAGTGATTATCTTGCAAAAGCAAGACTGATCCTCTGCACTTTTTGTCCACATCAATATAAAGCATGGAAAATGCACCCAAGATTCTTACATCTGCACTGAGCTGCTGAATTCCCCCTGAAGAACAGCTTCAGACCCACAAACCAGGTGGAAAGTGCATCTCTCTGAGGTTTATGAAGCAGAGGGGTAGAGAGCCACGTGCTTACCACTTGGGAAGTGAGGTCCTCTGGTCTGCACCCTGGTCAAAGCAGTCTGCACTGCCTGCTGGAAGTTCTTCCCAGGAGTCTGCTGTTGTGTGTACATGCTATAGATGGAACTTGCAGCCACAGTTTGGGGCTTTCTAAATGGGGGGAGTGAGGTTTCCTTGGATGGCTGAGGGGTGAAAGGTCTCACAGCTGCTGCTGGGGGACTCTCCTGTTTGGAAGAGGGAAGAATTTGGTCCTGGCTAGAGGAAGGACCTGCAGGAGGTACAGAAATTCTTTGCTGTATCTGCTGAGAAGGATGGGAAGGCTGTGCCCCTGGCTTGGGTTTGTTCCCCATGGTGACAATAGCCAAAGGCAGCTTCTGCATGTTTCCATCCAGCTTGGCATCAGAAGGTTGCAGGTGACTGGCTTGTCCAAAGTAAGGCAAGTTGATCTGTTTTGGTTTCGTGGGGACAGGTGGTGGTACCTTTGTGACATTTTTATTGGCTATCTGAAAAACAACAACAGTGAAGATTAAAGAGTGTTTCAGGAGTTCTGCTGTGAAGGACCAAAAATCCTCACAGAACAAGTGTCTGAGCATTTCTGTTCTTCTTAGAATATTTAGAACAGCACTGGGAAAACACAGAGGTTTCTTGAAACATTTTATGATCATAGATTTTTTTTTTTTAATACTTTGAACCCATTCTCTTTCATTCTTTCTGGAGCAGCTCTTTAAAATACCAAGCAATGGCAGGGCACAGGAGTTTCTCCAGAGATGGCAGAGACAGGAGCATCTATAGTCCTGCAGCTTGTTTTCCAACAGAGCATTTATCACCAGTTGCTCTGTCACTTCACCTCCATCTGATCAAACCACACCCTTGTGCCAAGACTGAGGGGAGGGGGAACTCTTGCTGTAATCACATCTAAAGGATGCAATAAACATCAAAACAAGCGTGTACATGATTTTAGAAACCCCAGGCAAATGCCTCTGTGCATTTAGGGGGTGGAAAAAGAAATATTCATGTTCACACTAGTACAAGCAACACAGCTATTTTGCTGTGTTCAGTCCAAATGTAGATTTTCCAAGTGCAGGGAGTGATCCTCAGTTACTTTTTAGGCCTTTAGTGGCAGTTGGTACCTCAGGCTCCTAAAGCAAGCATAAGTTGCTTCTCAAAGGGCTTCCTGAGAGCAGCACTTGGCCAAAGTGGGTGCCAGAGGCTGTGAGGTGGCAAGCAGGAGATGCCTGCATACCTGTGCTTCTCTGAGGAGATCCTCACTGCTCTGGTTCTTCCTCAGTGTGCCCAGCCCAGCAGACTGCTCCACGGAATCGAACATGGAGAACGGACGCACTTTCTTCTCCTTGTCTCGTAAGAAACTCTCTGGGTCAGCTGCTGGTAGAGAGAGAGGACAGCTTTTAAAAGAGGCAGGAGCTGTGGGGATAAGAATCCTGTTCATACCCACCCTACCCCTGCACCAAAGGCCCATAGGGGGGCTGCCAAATGCTTCATCTAGCAAGCTGAACAGGACCGTGTGTGAGGTACCAAAATCTACTTCACCACCTGAGTCTGTTGGGGTTTTTTTTCCTGTTACACCCTAACATACCAATAATTGGGGGTTTTTTTTGTGTTTTCAAATGAATTTCACATATTTCCTGAAGGGACAGGTATCATTAACTGGACTGTCCCCATGTAAGGTTAGCCAGGCACACAGGAACAAACCTTGTCCTTCACTAGTCACAATTGCTTTTCCAGAGCCTTGAGCAATGTGATTGTCTGTGTTTGAACTGCTCCAGTCAGTGGCAGATGGGGATGGTTTTGTGCTGGGGACCAGAGAACCTAGGAAAGAAAACAAGAGGAACAGATTAAGCTAAAAATAATGGTTTTACTGACTTTTTTAATGACAGGTAAGTGTCAGGCCTAGAGAGTGTACAAGTCTCATACACAGTTACCTGCTATAAATACCATCACTTGTGACTTTTGATTATTTATTTTAAAAAGAAAATGCAAAACCAGGCTCAAAAACATCAAAGCAGCAGCAAAACTATTTGCCCTAGCATGTCTGCATTTACAGCAATCAGAAACTTCTCCAGGTTGCCTTTTTTCCAACTACTAAGAAAAAAACCAAACCACACACACAAAAAAAACCAAACAAAAACACACCCAAAACTTCCCTTGGATATTTACAGTAAGTTCTAAATGCTAGGATGGTAAGAAGGGTAAGAAAGATATATTGTGCAAAGAAAAGCAGGAGGCTTTAAAGCACAAATAGATCCTGCCAGGATATGCTCCAGATACCCCAAAAGAGCAGAAAAGGGAATAATCTGTATGTTCCATGTGCATATAGGCTCTGCATTAAAGTTGATCTTCACATCCCCTGCAGCAGACACCCAGGCTGCTTCCAAAATACCTACTGCAACTGCTTGTTAAATATTTCACCCAATTCTCTCCACTACATTTGAAATTAGTACAAGAAGAGATAGCAAATTCAAACAAGAATAAGAAAATTCAAATAGGAATGAGAAGAATCAGGAGAAAAGTTTCCTTCTGGCAAAATATCAGACACTACCTCTCTGGGAAAGCAGTTTGTGTCCCAGTGCTGAAAAAGGAGTGATGTTTTAGTTCAAACAGCACAGCACCACATATTCCTACAGCAAAAAAAAAAAACAACTAGAGCTCAAATTCTACTCCCAGTGGTTTTAGGATCTGCAAAGCAGATAAAAAGGAGCAGCTCCCTGTTCCCCACTCTTCATGGGTTTATGCCTTGGCTACTTTCACATCTGCCAGAGCTGGAGGGAGATTAATAATAACTAAATAAATCATCAGATCTATTCTACAAGCTCAGTCATTTTCTTTTTCCCTTTTGGGAAGATCAGTTTCTCCTCTCTCCCTGCACAAAAGTGGGTTGTGTTCTCCCAAGACTCCACTTTCAACTGTAGTTGAAAATTTCCAAAATGCACAGTCACAAAAGTTGGCTTTGCTAGTTTTTGATTTCAGGCATTAGGTTGTTACCATCTGTGTCCTAAAACTGCCTTTAGAATCTCAAGCCAACACTGGTGTATAGTTTTTAGGAGTCTTAAACCAAAAAAAATAACAATAATCATAATAATATAACAATATTTTTAAAGAATTTACATTAAAATCCTCCCATGTTCTTTGCTGTATAACAACTCACTAAGAGGGTTACTGAATTTATAACACAGTTAGAACCTCACTGCTTATAAAATATATTCACTGGTGCAGGAAAATTGCAAGTAGGAAGACTGGCATCTTAAATAACACAATATAAACATAAACATAAACATAAACATAAATATAAACATAAACATAAACATAAACATAAACATAAATATTTTAAAGCAAATTAGACAGGCCTGGCAGATAAAAACCAAAATGTTTCTGGAGAAACAAACAAGATAATAATAATACGAAGCTATTACCTGCAGGAGCTTTAGCTTGTGAAGTGTTCCCAGCTCTCATGTTGGGCAGAGTTTGTGTTTTTAGTGGACCATCAGGTACCTGCAAAGCCTGTGTCCCATCTGCAAATGCTGGTTTGACCAGGAGTTCAGGTCTGGAAGCAATACGTGGCATGGTAGAGGACTGAATGTAAGGACCTACTGCTGCCACCCGACTGGGAGCAGAAGCCACTGGCTGGGGTAAATTCCCATCTGAAGAAACCTTTGGGGAGGAAAAAACCAACAAATCAGAAGAAAATTCCAAGAATTCTGTGCTGCAGAACCCACATCTGAGTTTCAAAAAGCTAACACAGGTAGGAAATGACACTCCAGTGTAAAATATATTTGTCAGAGCTATAAAGCTGAGGTAGTAATAGTGAAAAAATTACCAAAAGAAGAAATCCTCAACAGCAGCAGCCCTTGTCCACGCAGAGTAAGTAGGTTAACACCAATGTACCATGAACATTCCTTTAATAATACAAGACTTTCCCCACGTCAGGACAAAACCCAAGCGGAGCATCCGACCCGCCTTCCCCCACCAGGGAGTTGTGACAGCGTGTGGACTCCAAGTGGAATTCTGATTCTTTTTTGGGGGGGTTACTGAGTATCCAAACACTTACTGGGACGTTCTCCTTCTGCTGCAGGGCTGCCTTTTTCTTCCACAGGCGCTCCCTCAGCTCATTAACACGCTTGTCCATGACTGCCACCTCCGAGTTGCGCTTGTTCAAACACTCTCTCTGTTGCTGCAGCTTGGCATTCTGCTCCTGGTTCAGTTTGTTCCTCAGCTGAACAGCCACAAAGCAAAGGGGGTGGGGAGGAGGGGGAAAAAGAAAAAATAAAACCAAGAAAAATCAGAACAACTTTGCTTGCAGGATCGGGGGGAACAAGGTGGCAAGGGAACAAGTTCGAAAGGGAACAAGGGGAAAAGGGAACTCCTACAGTCATGGTAGGGTGGTAATCTGTTTTCTCTGGAGAAGATGTTGGGGTTTCTGCAATATTTGGAGAAAGGAAAGGTGTGCCCAGTGCCTGCTGCTGCCCCTCCTTGCCCTGAACCCAGTACAACCCACCCTCCAGCCTCAGCACTCAGGCAGCTACAGACTGGGAGCAATGGACTTTGGGGAGAAACACCCCAACTAACTTTTTATCCCTTAAGTCCCAGATCCCAAGCTGGCTCTTCCCTTACCTGCAGCTCCTTGTAGAGTCGGTCGAGCTCAGCTACAGCCGACTGGTTGTCATGGTAACCATCAATCCGACCATTCTTCAGCATCTCCAGTTGCCTGCTGAGCTCCTCCACCTTGGCCACGGCCAGCACCAGCTCTCGCTGCTTCTGCTGGAACAGGCTGTTCATCTGTTCAATCTCCTCCACTGCAGAGGCCAGAGAGCACAATAGCTGCCCTGAGAAACAGCCCAGCGTGGGCTGCTTCCAAGGCAGCACTTAAGGGGACAGGGAACACCCTGCCAGGCTCTGGGAGCAGCTCTGTGCAGAGGCTGGGGGCAGCTGCAGCAAAGTCCCAGCCCCTCTCAGAGCAGCTTTTCCTGGGAGCATTTGCAGAAGGAGACACACCAGCAAGCTGTGTCAACTCAGTCTGCTCAGAGCACCCAGGAGGAGGGAGGGAGAGGATTTTACTGTCTGAAGTATGGAAACAAACCAAACCACGTCACCAGGCTGAGGTTTGCCAGCAGAAGCCTAAACTCATGCTGAATTCTGCAGGAAGACACTTACAGGGTATTTATAACTCTGCAGGTTGCAGGAACTCAGTGACAAAACACTGCAGCTGTTCTGTTACTCAGAGGGCTTTGTAGAGTCTCCTACAAGCTCCTGTCATCTGCTGCTCCCACTGCCAAAGCTGTCACATTAGAGAACCAAGCTGAAGGACTCAGGAAGAGTTCAAGCAACCTTCTAGGGAGGATGCAAGGACACAGACACAGATCTTGTGCTGCTCTTCCATCCTTCCATCCCTTTGAATTGGTTTATTTTATGTAACAGCAGCCAAACAGAAAATGCATTATCTGTAAAGCACCATGCTTCCTAATAAAACAATGTATTTCACCTTAATTACACTTAATTTTCAGCTTATTTTCATTTGAGTCCAGCTGGAAATGACAAGTTCTGGACAGCATGTGTAGAGGGAGGACAAAAAGGCAGGGAGAATGCCTGTTGATATGAAGTCTGAAATAAATAACATTGCATCAACATGCTCAGCTGCCAGTGACCAGACACTAACCATATTTCTGTAAAGAAAATACTCAGCCTCCTTGGCCATTAAGTTTCCTCTTGTATAAGAGGCAACATGGGCATCAGAAAATAACACTGTAAATGTGTTGGGTGCTAACAGCAAGATGGAAACAGTTACTGTGGGACACAAATGTACTCAGGTCAGGTCATGAAATAGCAGATGTGCTAGGCTGAAAACACAGGGTGTCTTTATGGGATATTTCAAAACACAGTAAGAAAATCTATTTTGTTATAGGTGATTCCACAGTTTTCTTTGTAAATACAAGATCAAGTTGTTAATGATTCTCATTTCCAGGAACACTGCACATGCCTCCTCTGAATCACCAGAAACACGAGAGTTCCAAGAACCAAAGCCACAAGCTACTTTTCCTGTTGCCTTAGGTGAGCACCAACTCACCTAATTTCCCATTGCTGAGTCTTTTTTGCTCCACGTGGCCTTTGAGTGCTCTCACTTTCTTCAGCTTGGCTTCCTGATTCTCAGCAATTTCCTTTAATCTCTTCAGTTTTTCCTGTTCAGCAGCTTGCTGCTGCTGTCTCTGATCTTGCTGCTTCAGGAACTTCAGACGTTGTTCCTGCAGTCAAAACAAGGAATCTTCTTTAAAAAAAATCAACATGTGGTAAGGCACTGACAGAAAGAATCTCAATAAAGAAAGAAAATAGTCACAGCAGCTCAGAGGGGATTTATCCCAGTGTCCTGACTTCCCAGGGTAATGTCTGAAGCAAAAAAAAAGAAAAAAAAAGGTTTTGAAGCCTAAAAAAGTTTTCATTCATGTTTCACAACTTGGTAATTTCATTTAATCACTGAGTTGCAAGAGTTAATTGTTTCCCCTCTCCCTTCTCCAACTTATTCCATCAATTACTGATCATGTTCATCAACTTGGTATTTTACTAGCTTTGCTAGAACCACCCTGAGATGAGGGGTCACTGCACACCAAAGAGATGAAAAAAAAATCTTTATTTCCTGGTGTTGATCACCACTAATCACAACACTGGGTGACTGAAGCCATGGAAAAACCTCCAGTGACCTGCTCACATTTATACACCAGCCATCACCTCAGTGGAGAGGATCCTTCTGCCTCTCCAAGAGGCAAAAATAAGATTAAAGTGGTGTGCTATCAGTTGCTATATACAGATTTCTATAGTTTAGAGCTAAAAGAAACCACCACTAACAGCCATGACTACCACTACTTACTACAACTCAACACTCCCTCTGAAGAGGAAAAACCCGAAACACAGAAAAAAACTAAACAGCAAAAAAAGAAACCACCAGTCACATATAAAAACAGAAACTTTGGATAAAAAAGGAGCAAAAAAGAGTGAGTTTGGCTTCCAGAGAGAGCCAGACAGCACCTGCAGTGTGTGCACCAGTTTAGAGTCATCCCACACAGGAAAATGACAGAAAATAGATGTTGCAGCTCCTGTCTAAAAATGAAGTGTATTTTTCCCCCTCAGAATCTATTTTTAATACTGCATCTGATTTCAGAAGGCAGGAAAAGAGGTGATGAAAAGCCTCTCTTTGGAACAAACCTGCTTTTTCCTTGGTGCACTTTTAGAGATGATGTGAAGTGACAAAATCTCTCTCTTGGGACACCCACAACACTCTTCTCCAAACCCCAAACACCTATCGGGATGGGGATCTATCCATCCCCAAACACACAGGGGTTTAAAATATATATTT
>JANHGL010003027.1:0-22042 GCA_024611195.1 Ceyx melanurus | reverse complement strand
ACCATGATCCCCGAGGTGCCCACACTGGTGGCAGTGCTCCTGGGCAAGGAGAGCTCCCCTGGAGGTGGGGCAGTGTGGGAGGAGGGGGTGGGCCCTGCAGATCCCCCGCCCCTGGCGCTGTGGGTGCTGCTGGGATGGCTGGGTGCTGCTGGGCGCTGGGATGTGGTGCATCGCCCGCGGCCGCCAGTGCCAGGCTGCCTTGCAGCTTCTGAGCAGCTCCGGTTACTTAACATGCAGCAAGTGTTGTACTTGGAGAAATTTAGACGTAATTTTTTTGTGCTTGCATGTAAATGTGGGTAGGTGCTGTCCTGATTGATGGCAATTAGCATTTTCTAACGGTAACAGATGTTCAGATTGCCAGGAGGCTGGTACCTAACGCCCACGCTGCCATCTGTTCCACTGGGCACTGCCTGGGGAAGCGGTACCAGCGCCGCAGACCTGCGAGTCCTTGGTGGGGTGTATTTAACAGCATTGTGCAAGGGTCTATTTATTTTATTTTTTTTTTTCCTAGGGAAAATAATAATAATGAAGACGTTTTCAGGTTTATAAATAGTACACTCAGTTTATTATGGGATGGAGCCTTTCCATCTGATTAGAAGCCTGGATTTCTGCTGTGTGGCATTTGGGAAGCCATCCGGGCAGCACGTGGAGCTGGGGACCCGGCGTTGGCATCATCCGGGGGGTGTCTGGGGGTGAACCCCCCCATCCTGCGCCTGCTCCCCACAGTGGGAAAGGGCTGCTTGGCTGCAGCCTTCGCTTGTCACCTCTGGTAATGGAAAGGGTGAAAATGCCCAGTTTATAGGCAAAGCATCCCAGTTTAAAAGGGTGTTGTAGGAAGAGGGCTCAACTCCTGAGCGTGGTCCTGGCTGTCTGGGCAGTCCCAGTCCTGTTTCTCACCCAGTCAAGCACCTGGATGGCGCTTAGACAGGTTCCTGACACTCCCTGTGCACAGAAACCTCCCGATTTCCTTCCTGCCTGCCTCCATTTCCAGCCTTTTACACCCTTTTATGCTGGTGCCAACACTGTCCTTTAGCGTGGCAACTCCTCTCCCTCCCCAGTGCCGCCTGCTGCGTGTTTATAGAGAAGCAGCCTCTGCTGGGCTCGGACGAGCTCCTCTGTCCTTCTGCCCACTCGCTGGAGCATCCAGCATCCCCTACCCAGCCCCTCCACCCCACCCTTGTCCCACGAGGTCCTCCAGCAGCCCTGGCAGAGCACGGCCAACCCCGGCTGCCTCCTGGAAGTATCTTTGCCAGGCAGCCTAGAAACACAGTCCCTCTTCTCACAGATGCCGGAGCCGGTGACTCATAGTCAGCTTGTAACTGAGTAATGTACCTCGATGTTTCTGTGTTTGCCCAGGTTAGAGCAGGCGTTCTCCCCGCGCCCGTACGCTCAGCGGCTTGAACTTTGCGCCGTTTGGTCGCGCCGGCCTCGAGGTCTGACAGCCACCCCCCTGCCCCTCGCCCCGCTGCAGCCCCCTCCCCCTGCCCTGCCTGGCACGTGCCCCCCCGTGGCACCGCTGGCCCAGCCTCTCGCGGTCCCCGTCTCTGCAGGACGACGCCAACTTACTCTGGCATGAGCTGCCTTTGGTAAGGCACCGTTCTGTCTGTCTGTCCTCTCCACCTCGCTGTTCATTGATGTCCTGTGTGCTGGAGGGCTCTGGGGGGGTGGGGTGAGTGTTGCCCTGCCCTGGTTCCTTTCTTGGCTCTGTCGTCGTGACCTGTTGCAGCTGGACACATCTGGGGTTGGGCTGTGAGCTGGGACAGTTCTGGTGGGTTTCTGGGATGGAGATTTCCTCCTTCCTCTGGTTGGAATTTGGAGACCGTAGCTCCAGTTTCTGCTCCCCCAGTTCCCTACAGCAGCCTGCGGACGACAGGGCGTTAATCCCATCGCTCCTGAAAGCTGGAGCCAATTGTTTGAGTGGTTTTCAGGTTCATTTTCTCCCAGCTCATCCATGCTGTGCAGCAGCCTCACTTTTTTTCCTGTATTAGTTTTTTATTTACATAACTAATGAGCCGTTCATTGTTTTGCAAGAGCATCCTTCAGCCCCCCCCTCCCCAGCAGTCCCAGCTCTGCCCTGTGCTGCCTCCGCTGCCTCCCCCGGGTCCCTCGTGGGCTCCCTTCACTCTGTTATTTACCCTGGGTCTGCTCTCGGGGATCTTCCTTCCTCCTGCTGAGGACTTTATTTACTCCTCCTGCATTAAATAAAGCTCTGCTGGCCCTGCTGCTGCAGGCTGTGGCCTCTGAGCTCCCCTTGCCTTTACTCTGGGAGGCAGCCCCAAGGTACAGATCTATTTTTGTTTGCTATCCTGTTGCTTAGACTGACTCAACACCTGAGCCAGGGTTGTTTTCTGCTGCCAAACCTCCCGTCCCACAGCTGGGCCAGACCCTTCACGTGGCAGGAGGAGGGTCTGTGGAAGCCCCACACTGTGCCTGGAGATGTCAGAGAGATGCTGACGATGCCCTTTATTGTGAGGTGCAAACTGCCCCAAAGGCACGGAAAGATCTCTGTGGGAAGTTGTGTGCCTGCCAGGGGAGAAGCTAGAAGTCAAATGGATGTAAAATACTGAAAAACTCAGAGATGGGGTTGCAAAAATCTGTGCTTTTTTCCTTTAAATTGTGCCTGCTGACGAGGCTGTCCCCAGGGGATCTGGTGGGTGCTCTGCTCCCAGAGTGTGCCAGGGTGGTGCGGGGGCAGGAGGAGCTGAGTGCTATGGCCGGGCAGAGTTGCTGGTCACTGGCACAGGCAGGGAATAGCTCCTCCTGGCTCTTGCCCATTCCTTGCTTGCTGGTACTTGGTCTTACCCACCCATTCCTTTGGATTTTGTCCTTCCTGGGAGAGCTCCCCATCAATTCCAGCAGTTTCTGTCACCCTGCCCACCATCCTGTTCTGACTGTTGGCTGCGATACCGTAACCTGGGTGGTATTCCCTGGAGGAGGAGGCAGCTGCTGCTGGCCCCATGCTGTGGGAGGGAGCTGGGGGGCTCTTGGGAGCACTTGGCTGTGACCCGACTAGACTGGGCTGGACCAGCTGCTCCATTCTGCAGCGCTTGCTGGATTGCAGAATCCCAGCATGGTGGGGGTTGGAAGGGACCTCTGGAGATCATCTGGTGCCACCTCCCTGCTCCAGAGCAGGGGGCCCAGGAGAGACTCCACAATGACCAGCCGCTGGCAGGTGATGCTCTTACCTTGGTCTGTTGGGGCCAAGAGGGATTGGCCACTCTCACCAGGAGCAGTTCCTGGCTGGACCACAGGGCCATGACCAGCAGCTGACCCACAGCATCCTCACAGAGAGGAGCCCTGGTCCTGCCCTTGCCCACGACCACCGCATCCCCCAGCCGCCCTGCGCGGGGCTGGGGCCGAGCGGCACTTTGACTGGCACCAAGTTGTTTCCATGACACATGATTAGCTCTTCCCCGGGCATCATTAACATTTCTCTAAAAAGACCCTGGCCTTCTGCCAGATGCTTTGTAAGCGGCTTCGGAGCCGAGGAAACCAGCTCCTCTCCTTGGCAAACTGGGCCGGGCTTGGGGAGGGTGGAAGTTCTCCGCCGTGGCTCGGCGTGCAGGGCAGGACCCCCCGCTCACCGGCGGGATCGAGCGCTCCCCGGCCCTGGCGAGGATCTCCCAGCCCGGCTGCCGGCAGCGAGAGGGGTGGTGATTAAATGACAAAAGGTGAATTATATAGCAAGTGCTTTCCTCCTCTCTGGAGAGCTCCCACGCTTTCTCCGAGGTTTGATTCTGAGGCATTTCTGGGGTTGGTTTTTTTTTTTTTGGGTTTTTTTTCACTCTCCCTCCCAATTTTCCTTTTAAAAACATGAGTCAGTTGTAGCGTGCACCAAGGGGAATACTGGGAGCTGGGGCTGGATGCTGCGAGCTGTGGAGCCCTGCTGAAGTAAATCCCGTCCTTGGCACTCGGCTGTGCCAGCTCAGGGTGGCTTTGCTGGGCTCAGGGCAGCAGGCGAGCTGTATCCTCCCGTTAGTGCTGGGGTTTCCCTCTGCTGTGCCCAGCTGTAGCATGAGCTGGACTCCTTAGCCCTGCTGAGCCTCAGAACCCCTCCTCCTGGCTGGTTTTGGGAGGGATAGTGCTAGCAAGAGCGTTGCTGGGAGCCAGGGCAGCATTGCCTGCTATGGTTGGTGTGGTGACATGAGGTGTGATGGGGGCTCAGGTCTGTGGAGAGCCATGGTGTCTTGTCTGCTGGGACAGGTGGCAGCTCTGCACCTCTGGGGCTGCAGGGGGGGACCCAGCAGCAATTTCCCAGCAGCACGACCTGCTGAGGGTTCAGGCTGCATTCCCATGTCTCCCTCTCCACTTTCCTTCCCCACATCCCTGGACAGCAGGGCAGTGTTCTTACTGATTGGCAGCAAGGTTGTGCAGGGGTCTGGGCAAAGACGAGCCTCCACATTATCCCATCGACAGCAGCCAGCACAAACCCCTGGGTTTTTCCCCCATCCATATCCCGGCGCTCGTGGCAACCAGAGCGGAGCGAGCAGCACCCGGAGAAAGGTGACCCCCATTACTGATTGCTTTTTAAGTTCTGCCAGAGTTGGACCCTGGCCCAGCCGTTTCCCCCTCGGAGCAGAGCGCGCTGGCAGGGGAGGAGAGCCTGACAGCAGTCAAATAAATCAGGTGATGGATCGACTCGGGGCAGGCTGGAGAGGCTGCTCAGCTGCCATCGCCAGGTGCTGCTCTAGCTGCAGCAGCCCAGGGAACCAGGGGCTGCTCCAGGTCTGCACCCCAGGACCCCACGGTTCCTGTGGTTGCATGCAGCAGCCTGGCAAACTGGGGAGCTGCAGTGCAAGTTCAGAGCCATGGAATTTGATTTGCTCCATCTGTCCCTGTTCTCATCGGGTTTGGGACCTGGCAGGGTCCCCAAGCGTGTACTGCTGGGGTTCAGCATCAGCCCGGGAAAGGCTCTGGGGAAGCTGGAGCAGTGGGGTGAGGCTTGGCTGCTGCAGCACCTGGAAACCCACAGGCACTTGGCTCTCTCCTTTAAACGAGTTGTTGGCTCTGGCTGGAGTGGGGTGAGGTCAGGGAGCCACTGCCTTGGGCACGGGAGCTTATGGGCAGCGGGAAGCTGCGGGAAGAACCACAGGCTCACGCTGGAGCAGGTGAGCTCTGCAGAGTTGGTCCCAGAGCACCCGGTGCCACAGGGGAGATGAGGGTTGGGGCCAGGGTGAGGGGCTGAGAGTGCGGGCAGGCTTCTCCCCTGCTTCTTTTTGCTTTGGTTGGAAAGCAGATCTGCTTTGCTGTCTTGTCGCTCTTCCCCTCGCTGGCTTTTCAGATTCATCTGGGAAAACTTCCCTGAGCGTTCACATAGGTGTCACCAGCCCGACAGCTTCTGCTGCTCTAATAAAATGGCTCCGTAGCAGAGGGTTTGATCTATTTTTAAAGTGAGCTCGGCGCTGTCTCCTCCCGCCCTCCCACCAGCAGGCTAAACTGAGCCCAAAGGCTCTTGGGAGCAAGGCAGTGACTGGTGAGCCCGAAGCCTTCGTTCCTGGGCTGTGCCAGCAGCAGGAGCCGTGGCTGGGGTGGCCAAACCTGTCTCCTGCCCTCCGTGGCCGGGAGATGCTCCAGCACAGTGGGAGCAGGGAGCAGGAGAGGGCTCCCTTCGCTGCTTTGTCAGAGAGAGGAGCTCTCTGCATGATTTTTATCCCTTCACGCGGTGAATGTGCCGTATAAATTAACATACGGAGACTTAGCTCCGCTTGGAAGTTTGGTATTTTCTCCTCGTTTGATGCCCTCTTATTAAAACTCAATTTTCTACGAATAATGTCCTTTAAATAGAACCCGTCTTCCAGCTCTGACTCATAGCCGAGCGGCAGCTCCTCGCAGAATAGGCAGGACGAGGGCAGGTCTGGCACTCGCAGCCTCGGGAATCCCCAGAGCAGCCCCTGGGGCTTTGCCACGCTCGGGGGAAGCTGCTCTGGTTGCCTCTCCGCCTGCGCCGGTTGTCAGCGATGCCCAGGGACCCCCTTTGGGGATCGGAGACCCCGGCGCAGTCTGGGTGGTCCCTGGTCCCTGCAGACGTGAGGTGACAGTGCTGCCCAGCCGTGTTCCCAGAGCAGCCTCAGCAGCGTGGCAGGAAGGCAGGAGCAGCTGGAGGGCCATCTGGCTGAGGTGTTGCCATGTTGTGCTGTGCGCTGCGGGGCGAGCAGTGCTCGTGCCCGTTCCCTGGCAGAGCATCGTGTGTAGCTGGATGGGGGCTCTGTAGATGTGCCCAACCCATAATGCCGTCCATAGGTGCTGAAGACAGAGGCTCAATCCTCACCAGGGTTCCGCGTGTGTCTTCCACGACTTTCAGCTGGCGTGGGCTGCACCAGGCTGTGTCCTGGCTGGAGCAGGAGGCTGCAATGGGCACTGGAGCTGATTGGGAAGGAGGGAGGAGTTTGGGGGCTGTGGGTGGAAGGAGTGGGGGGCTTCTGGGGTGCACAGCTCAGCACCTGAGGAGCGTGGGGGCGAGGGGAGCAGAGTCAGGCACTTTGCAGCTGTGCCCGGGGCTGAGGGAGCAGCCAGAGTGGCACTGGGAGGGCGAGAAGGGCAGAACTAAGCATAGGAATTGTGTCAGGGAGGGAGGAGGTGCATTTGAGGTGCTTATGGGGATGGAGGAACAGTCCAGAGGGCAAGGAGGTGGGATGAAGGGCTCCTGTCCAAAGCTGGGTTTCACCAGCATGTCTCCATGGGGCATCTACCTCCCTGTGAGGAAGAGGAGGGCACAATCAAATCTCCCAACACCAGCAGAGTCAGGACAGGACAGCTCTGAGTGGTCCCAAGCACCTGCAGAAATGAATTTTCTCCCACCTCATGCCCCCCTCCCTGGGAAGCTGCTCACTCTGGTACAAAGTTTCCTGCCAGGATTATTATTCTTTCTGGTCTGGCATCTGTTAAGGTGACAGCAGCCTGGGAAAGGGAAGGTATTGGAACAAATTTCTCATAAAAAGTAGCTAAGTTGATGAAACCATCATGGTGCCTGCATCCTGCACTCAATCACGGTGACACGCCGGGGGAGAGGGGCCCATGTGGCCGTACGTGGAGCATTCCTGCAAGAGAGGGGCCAGCCTGGCTTCCCGTCACCAACACACATCCTGACCTGTCCCCTCTGCCCGTCCAGGAGCTGGGGCTCCCCCACATCTGCCCCCTTCTCCCCTCTGGTGCAGCTGCGGGTGTTTGGTGATGCTCCCAGGCAGGGCCAGCGCTGGCACAACGGAGCAGGGGAGACTCTTGACCACCAAGGTCACAGATAGCGCCACCCGGGGCACATCTTTCAGGTGCAGTGCCAGTCCCTCCCTAGACATCCAAAATCCAGTGGGAATCACATTGCTGGCCCTGCCCTGGGTCACATTGGTCTGCCCATGTTGGTCTGGGCTCCCACGGGGGTTGGAATTCTGCAAGTGCCTTTTCCTGCAGCGGTGGCTCCGGGGACCATGAAGAGCCGAGGGGACTCCAGAAATGGCAGCTTCTCTCTCAACCAGGTCTTGGCAATTTCTTGCTGGGCTTGAAGTGGTCACCCATGTGAAGTGCTCGTTCCTGGCCTGGGTACCAGGCTGGTGAGGAAGCACTGGGATGTGAAAGGAAAACCCTTTTTCCTGGAGGCGTCGAGCTATTCCTTACTCTGACCTAGATGTCAGTTTAATGCTCCGGCAAGTCCCAAGACTCGCATGTGAAGTTGCCCAGGGGAAGATGATATTTCAGGAACACAGAAGCTTCTCAGCAGTGGTAGAGCTTTCCCTGGCAGGAGCCTTGCAGAGCCACTGTATGTTAACAACTGCCATGCCCCCCGCTCCCCAGGGGTGCCCGGGCACACGGTGGTGGCAGGACTGGGCAGAGCTCGTGGGGCTGAGGGCTGCAGTGTGACCACGAGCTGCTCTGGGTGCCCCTCGCTCTGCAGCTGCTGCCAGTGCCACCCGCCCAGCAGCGGGAGTTGCCACAGGGACCCGCAGCAGAGGCTGAGCAGCTGGGAAGGGGAGCGTGGCACAGGGGTGGGATGCACCTTGCAAATCCACAACTGCACCCTCGTCCATTGCTGTGGCTGCTGGGTCCCATCTCCCATCCAGGGCTCGGGCAGCCAGAACTGAACACGGGGAATGTCACCTCCCTGCCCTCCTCCTCCTGTCTGAGTTAAAATAATTATTTTAATGAAGTGCTCTGTGTTCCCCCAGGCACCCCCAAGCTGAGCCCTGCTCCCACGAAGGCTCTGAAGCATCTTAGCAAGTGCCCAAGTACTGAGCAGGTCTGACAGGTTGGGGGGCAGTGGGGAGACACTGAATCTGTCCCACTGTGTCCTGGGTTTGCAGCTCACTGTGGGGTTGCAGAGCTGCCCCCTTGTCTGGTCTCAGGCATGGGATGAAGAACTTGAGCTGGGACCTTAGGAGATTTGGTGGGGTTGAACTGGTTCCCTGCAGGCAGACTGGGGGGGGTGGCCCTGATTTCCTCAGCATCCCACAACAGGACAGCCCCAGCCCCATCACCCTCCTCCTGCCTGCTGTTCATGCTGGGACAGGAGCGATGCCACTCCATGTCCTCCTCCATCTGGTGGTACCACAATAAATCATCACAAATAGCCTGTGGCCCCGAGCATTGCTGGACTGCTGGTGTGTGGTGCTGGTGCTGGCTGGAGGGTTCTGGTGCAGCTGAGCTGGGCTCCCGGGGGGGCTGGCAAGGGGTGTTTCTGCCCAGCACTGCAGCCTGGGGCTGCATGAGGCTGGATCAGAGGACTTGCTTTGACAGATTGATCTGAGAAACGTGGAGATTTTGTGCTGGTTTTCTTATTTATCTTTATTCCACTCTTGGCAGCCGCAGAGGAGGAGAGAGGAGCAGGGACAGAGCCACACTGGCCAGTGGGTATTGTCCCCAGCACATCCCTGCCTGGGGACGGGCTCCTGGGGGCACTGCCTGATGCATCTTCAGAGGGTCTTGGGGCCCTGGGATCGTCCCTGGCAGCAGTGACTGGGAAATCTGTCAGCTGCTTGTAATGAAGCTCCCCTGGCTTTCTGCAGAAGGTTTTCTCCTTCATCAGCCACAGCTGCGGGTGGTTGGAGCAATGAGGGCTGGGGGCGGGGGTGATGCTGCTGCCCTATAAGAGACCCCGAGGAGGGGTGGGGGTGGTGTTTGCAGGAGCTCTGTTCATTGTCTGTGAGTGCAGCAGCAGCATCATCAGAGGAGATGGAGAAGGTTAGAGGGGTCATGGGGGGGATGCTTGGCGTGTTCTGGTTTCTCAATGAATTTATTTTTTTTTTTCTGATTTTCCTGCCTTGGTTTACCTGCCTGTTGAGCAGAGGTCAGATTTAATGTCCTCCTCTGGACTGGATGGTGTGGTTGGTGTTGGGTGTTGTGGCTCCCCGTCAGCCTCCAGGGCTAGCTGGGGACCAGATGTTTTTCTCTACTGTTGTCTGGATTGTTGTGCCTCCTGTTTCCATCCTTCCTCGCTCCCCATTCTCCCTCTGTCCCTGCTGAGCTTGTGTGCATCCCTGGAGGGTTGTTCTGCTGGTTCCCCCCCCCAGCATGTTGCTGGTGGAGCCCTTGTGGCAGGTGCTGCCCAGTGCAACCCAAAAATCGATCCTTTCCTCTTGTGTTCCCCTGCACCTGTGAGTTCCCCGTGGATGATTTAGAGCTGAAAGCTTGTGCTCTGGCACGGGGAGAGGCTTCCTGAGATAAAATAATCTCTGCTAGCAGCTGAAGTGACAGAAGCCCCATTAACAGCAGCATATGCCTGAAAACACACACGTAGTGCGAGGGAGGAAGATGCTGGGTGGGGGGAGCGTGGAGCAGCAGCCCATAGGAAGGGGGGGGGGGCTGCAGGAGCTGGTAATTACTCTGCTGCCATTGGGATGCTCCTCGCTAATTTACAGCATTAGTGGAATCGGGATGTGATTCTTCCTCCTGAGCCCGGGCAGGGCTGTCCCCTGGTGCAGGCAGCCGTAATTATCCACATTTAACTGAGGGCTTGTAAAATCTATTTGTCTAGCAGAATGTGAGTATAATTGCTGTGAATTAAATAAGGATGCAGTTGTGGCTGGAGCAGGACCTCGCCTGACAGAGAGCACAGAAAGTTGTCTCTGGGCTGCTCCCTGGCACCCTGCACCGGCAGGAGGGCAGCTGCTGCCAGCCTGGAACCAGGGAGGATTTGGGGAGAGGGGTTCTGTGCATCGCCGTGTTCCCAGTGCAGAGCTTCCCACCATCTCTTGTGACTGGTCTGACTGGAGTGGGTGTGCTTATGGGTGCTGGGCTGCCTGGAGGTATTCCCTGTGATCAGCTGCTCTGTCTCTCCTCAGCTTTGGTCCCAGTTTGAGTTTGCAGAAGCCAGTCCCCCCAAGTTTGCTGGACCATTTGCAGGTCAGTGTGCTGGAGCTTTTGCCTTGGTAACCTGCAGTCTGGGTGCCCCTGGGCTCTGGGTGCTGTGCAGGAAGCCTGCCCTGGGTCTCCCTGACCTGACCACCCTGTCCAGGGCAAGTTCCCAAGGTGTTTTTAAGGTACTTGGAGCTTTGCTACCCTTGTGGCTGTTTCCTCTGCTCAGAGGGATGGTGATAAACCCTTGACTTGGACCAGCTGAGGCTGGAGGAAGCAGTGCTGGGGCTGCTGCAGCTTCATCTGTCCCCTTGGCCTGGGCAGAGGGGCTTGGGGAGTGTCCTGCTGGGTAAATGAGCTGGCAGGAGGGTGTGGGGATGTTTGCTCTCCATGACTGACCTCAGCCCCTCCCCAGCACCGGGATGCAGAATGTCCCTTCCCTGCCTTGGGGTGATTGTGGCTGTGAGTGGCTCCATGGAAGCGCTTCCCATGACGCACCATGAGCTCCTGGGTGAGGAGAGGTGGGAGCTGTGGCCGCGTCATTGGGATGCTGGGGACTGCTCGTGGCATCCGTGCTGGAAAAACACCAGTGACATGAGAAATGTGCAGAAAAGAGCAACAGAAACGGTTCACGGTCTGGAAAATCTGCTCTGCTGTGGGAGATGCAGCTTAAGTAGGTTGAACTTTTCATCCAAGAGAAGTTTAAGAGGTGACTTTGTGACGTAGGTCGTTTTAGGCTGTGATCAAGAGATTTCCGCGGGTACAGAGCGCTCTAATTTAGCAGGGAAAAGACATAACAAGATCCAGGCACTGAAAGCTCCAGCTAGACAAATTCTGACTAGAAAAGAAATGCATATTTTTATCAAGGAAGGTAATTAACCACTGGAACAGCTTAAGCCTGTGGGGGATTCTCCATCGCTTGACATCTCCGGATCAAACCCAGATATCTCTCTGGCAGGGATGCGGTGGCTTGAATGAACACGGGATTAGAGCACGGCTGCCTTCAGCCCCTGTGCTCGCCGGGTCTAATGGCCCTTCCAGCCTCAGGCTGTAATAAGCAGTAACGTTCAGTGTTGATACTTGGGGGTAGGTTAAAATTTAGGTTATGGCAAGAGAGATGGAGCTTTAAAGTGCTTGAAAATGGGAATTGAGAGCCTGTCGCTGTAGAGAAGGAATCCTGTTTTCTCTGGGGATTTCTGGAAGGGGCAGCAGTGGGATAAAGCTGCCCTCCAGACTGGGAACAAGACAGTGAGCGATGCCCTGGGCTGCATGAGGGCTTTGCACCCTGGAAGACTCTCAGGGTGAGAAGCCCTGGCTAAGGGCAACCTCCTGGGGGTCTGGACTCGGGTACCTCCAGCTGCCTGCTGGTGCTCAGGGTGTGAACACCCCCGGGATGCAGTGGAGATGGGGCCAGTGGCTGCCCTGTCCCTCCTGGCTGAGAAGGGCTGGTCTCTGCTGCTCCTGGGAGCTCTATGTGGTGTGTGGCTGTGGGTCAAACTGAGGATGGGCGGAGCTGCTCTGGGTGTCTTGCAGATGACTCTTGCCCTCTGCATCTTGGCCTGGTGTTCACCTTTTTCCCATGTGGCATATCAGGACTTGCTCACTTTAGTTTTGGTTTTGTTTTGTTTTTTATTTTATAAATGCTCCTTCCTGGGTGCCCCTCATGGACACGTGCTGGGTGCAGGGCAGCCTCTGCCCCACTTCTAGCCCTGTCCCACTCTGGTATCGGCAAGAAAGTCAAGAAAACTTTAATTGATTAATTCCATAAACTGGACAGACAGGCCTGTTTGTGTTTTCCCAGCCCTTTTTTGGTGAGGTCCCTGGCTAGGTTGTGCTCCTCTGCTTTCGTTGCCAGATCTGGGTAACAGGGAGTCAAACTTTCCTGAAGTCTAAGTAACTCGTGTTCCCTCCTGCACTGAGAGATCCTGTCACCTTCTGGTGACTGAAGCTAGACTGGGGTGTCCTGCAGCGCCTTCTCATGAGCTGGGTCACCCTGGACAGACACACAGACAGATGCCTGTCCGGCAGCCCTGTGCTCAGCAGCACCCCTGGGGCAGGTGGGGGTGACCCGACCTCTGCCATGGGCTCACGTGGCGCCGAGTGGAGGTTGTCAGGGTGGGCAGGACGTTCCCCCAGCATGTGCTGGGAGGGTTCCCAGGGCCATCCATCTGCTCTTCCACGGCAGTGTGAAATCCATGGTGAGCTGATGGCCGGGGCCAGCCTGTCCCTAGCGTGCTGGGGGACGTGGGTGGCCACTTGCTGGCAGAGCTGGGCAGGAGCTGCCTGTGGAGTGTGGCTGCCAGGGCCTCAGCTGGCACCCGGCACGGTGCTGGTGCCTGACCGTGTTCCCACTGGAGGAGCATCCTCTCCCCCCGACTGGGGCTGCAAATAGCAACTGAGTCAGACTCTGGAATGGGACCATCTTCCCAGGTGCTGTGTTTTTTCTGAATAATTTTAGACCTTCCCTCTGCTCGGAGGCCAAATCCGTTCTCGGGGGAGTGCCACAGGGCAGTGGTGTGAACTGGGATTTCTGTCACTTCTAGGTGAGACAGGGACTTGTGCTCGTAGGGCACCGTGTCCTCTCCCTCCCTGCCGTGATGTTCACCTGATGCATGCAGGTTGCTGTGCACCAGGGGCACAGCTGAGGCGGCAGAGTTTGTGCTGCTCTGACTGGCTCTGAGCATCGAGGTCCCTGCTACCAGAGCTCCTCTGTCACGCTGTGCCCAAGGACCATGGTCAGGGTGCTGGTGGGCGTACCCAGAGAGCAGTGCACCCAACCTGTTGCAGCCCCTGGGCAAGGATGAGGCATCACCCCCCGTGTCCCCTGCCCTTTGCCCTCATCCCTGGGGCACCGTGGGCATCCTGGCCTTCCCTGCTGAAGGAGAGGGGAGAAAATGGGCAGCGTGGCGCGGGAAGGGTTAATGCAGAGAGATTTTTACCCTGTGGCGTAAACACTACAGAATGCATGTTTGCCTTCATTTGCATATTGAAACATATCCTAAAGGCCCCTCGTTTGGAAAGTTCTGTTTTTTACTCCATCTTCCTATAGAAGGGAGGAAATTATTCATAATTAAAAAGTAATAATAATGTGGAATGAAGGAACCCAGCTGTATAATACCCAGCACAAAAGGGGGAGCGTGGGGAATCTATTTTTAATGGTTTCCACAGCAACGGAGATTTTGTTTACAGTGATTTTCCTCCTGTGCTGTGAGGCTGTTCCCAATTTACATTTGGAAGAAGCCCTTGCACGGGGGGTCTGACACTGGAGGGTGCTCTGGGCACTCGGGGAGGATGCTGAGAGGATAAGATGCTGAGAGGATAAGATGCTGTTGTGGAGAGGCTGTCTGGTGCTTGTGGGGTGGGGGCATGGTGAGCTGGGCACTGTGCCCTGACCCGTGGCATCCCTGCTGTCCCCAGGCTGGGCTGTGTGCAGCTCTGGTGGCTGCGTGACACAGATAAATGTCTGTGAAAGGCCAGCCTGAGAGTTTCAGATTTACAGTTGTCACTGGGAGCTGCATGGTGACCCCACTGGCTGGTGAATGGACCTGCTGGCACAGGGGCTCTGCCCGTGCCCGTCGGGCATGACCTGCAGTGGGGCCCCTTGGATAGGCTGTGACCATACTGGTGCCAGAGGAGCTGGGAGCTGAGCCCATGTGGAGAGTGAGGGGGTTTCCTGTGCTGTGTCCTGCCACCTGAGTGGGCAGGGGGGTCCCTTGTGCCT
The DNA here is from genome assembly GCA_024611195.1 of Ceyx melanurus. NCBI lineage: Eukaryota > Metazoa > Chordata > Aves > Coraciiformes > Alcedinidae > Ceyx > Ceyx melanurus. Next base: position 8,040 of record JANHGL010003027.1, on the reverse strand, counting down.
GCTGAGCTGACCTGCTCTCTCGGAACAGCCCTGGGGAGTTGGTTTCTGTGCTGTGTGTGGGGTCTGGGTGCTGAGGAGAGGAGGATGATGCTTGCTCTGTGTGTTGCCTGCCCAGCTGGGTGCAGGTGATGGGCCTGGCTGGGGTCTGCAGCAGGTCCCTCCTGGGCACACAGGCTCTGGAGAGGTCCCACAGATCGCTGCTGCAGGGTAAATAACAGCAGAGGAGGTGCCGATGATCAGAGTGCTTTTTCATCTGGCAGGTGCAGCAACATCCAGTAGCTAGAGATTCCAACTGCCTGATAGGTGCAGGCTTTTAACGAGGGCTAATGGAGCAGTGGAGCAATTTGCTGGGAGCTTGTTGTGTTCACTGCCACTGGGTCTCTCCCTTGGTGGCTCCTGAGAGCAGGCAGAAAGTAGTTTAACTGTGTTCCTGTTGCTGCAGGCGTGGAGCAGCTCCCTGGGCAGTGAGCACCTGATGGGGCCAAGTCAGGGCAGGGAGGATTTGTCTGTGGTCCCTGCTGCAGGCTGCTGAGGATGCTCCTCTAGGAGCAGAGGCAGGATCAGGGCTCTCGGGTGTTTTCAGGTTCTCTCGGGGATGGATGCTGAACAGGTCTCTCCCTGTCCTGGGTGCTTCAGATGCTGTCCCAGGGGATGCTGGCTCAGCTCTGCCTCAGGGTCACAAACCTGACAGTCCCTGGCCTGTCAGGCATTGGTTCTGTGCCCACCCTGTGTGACCAAGTATAATAGTGTGTCTCTCAGGAGCAGAGCTCTGCTCCCTTCCACCAGCATCAGGGTGGATTTTGCTCATTTCATTGGTGGAAGGCAAAGTTGGCTCTTGGTGCTGGGGTCAGCAGCGAGTCTGTGCCTCACCACTCCAGGGAAGGTGAAGCTCAGGGCTGGAGTCAGTGGTGTTTGAGGGTGGGAATGGTCCCGGCTGGGCTGCTTGGGGAATGGTGTTGGCCCCTTCCAGCTGTGCAGTGGGGAGCTGCTGCCTGGAGATCAGCTCCTTTTATGAACCAATAAAAGAAGGTTTTTATCACCTGTTCCAGCTAATTTTCTGTGGCTTGTAATGGCTTTGGGAAGCAGGTAATTGCAGCGATCGCATTACATGTGTAGGCATTAAAGGGAATTGAGGGGACTGTGTGTTAATTAGCTGTACTTGTGTGGAACCTGAAACATATTAACCTTCATATAATCCCAAACTATTAGGGATGAAGAAGGGATTTAATGATGGGAGAAGCAGAAAAACAAAAAGCAATTAGGGCTCTTTTTCCCATCGGTGCTGGGGTGCTGGAGCAGGGGGGTGCCTGGCAGAGCAGCCCAGTGGGCAGGCTCTGGGGGGTAGGTGAGAGGGCCCTGCTGGGGCAGGGGGAGTGTGGCCAAGAGCCACGGGCAGGTGCAGACTCCTCTGGCAGCAGCATCCCTGGCTGGGAGGGTGAGCAGGGAGGCTGGCACACCTCCTGATGCAGTGATCTCCCCCTGTTTTCAGCTCTGCTTCATCTGAGCTGTGCCTGGGATGCTGCAGAGGCAGGTGTGTGTGGGGAGCAGAGATCTCCCTCCTGGCCCTTGATCATCTCTGAGGTCTTGGCTGTGGGCCTGCTGGACACAGGGCAACCCCCTGGGCTGGGGTGGGTTGCAGTGTGTGTACAGGGCAGGGTCTGGGCACTGCATCCCTTTCAAATCCCTGGAGACTCTCTGGGATGTGGCCAAGGGAACAGCCTCTGGGCGCATCTGCTGACTCAGCACCCTGGGGCTGCGGGGATCCTGCTGGCAATTTTGGAAGGGCTGAAGTGCAAGCAGGGAGAGGGGGTGATGGAAACCCTGGGCTCTGTGGGGCCAGGTCAGCGGGGCTGAGCGGTGGCCAGGCTGGGGTCGGGATGCTGGGCTGGGAACGCCGGGATCTGGAGCTGCAGGGAAGTATAAATAGTGTTTCCATGGCAACTGCTCAACATAAACTTTCCTTCCTGCTCACGGAGGGAAGAATATTCCGATCAGTCGTGGGCTGCTCCCCCCCGTGGCAAAACCCTTCAGGTGTCGGTTCTTCCTGGCGCCGCGCAGGAGCGATGGCGTTGGCACCGCACGGGTGGGGGAGCCTGGCAGAGCCGCATCCCGGCGGGAAGAGCCGCGCCGGCTCCTCTCTGGCTTCCGGAGACCTGATGCCAGCCCCTCTGAAGTTATTTATCCTGCTCTGGTTGCGCAGAAATGGGACAAACTTTTTGCCAGTGGCCTGAGCGGGCGCTGGCGGCTCAGGAGGGATGTGGAGGTCCCTGGTGCTGCACATCTGGCTGCTAACACACCCCGCTCCGTTCCACATGTGGAGCAGGAGGAGCCTCAGAGGGGTTTTCCCTCTGTGGGCACAGCCCTAGCAGGTGCTGTGACCACGGGGACACCTCCTGCCCCAAAGTGTCAATGCCCAGCGGGGTGTGTGAAGCCACCACGACAGCTCCACTCCTGCTGGGAGCCCTTGTGCCTTCACCAGCAATCGTTAATATCCATCAGCACCGTGCAAACAAACTCCCTGCTCCATTTATTCCACCCAGCTCCCGATTTAATTAGGTTTTCCAGTTTCCTGCTTGTCCTGGGCCGATCACTCCTTAAAACAGTGGAGAATTAATTTGCACCTGCTGTCAGAAAGTGTCTCTCCCCAGTTAGAAAAATAATTAAGCCATCATCACACATCAGGGGTAATGAATCACTGCACTCCATTCCCTTCACAGGTCGTTTGTTTCCTTCCACACTGGCAAAGAAGGTGCAAACTAAATGTGAGCAGCTGCCAAGTTACCCTGGTTCCCTCTCTGCCCAGTTTCCTTCTAGCTCCATGGGTTTTCCAGCTAAGCTGGATCACAGCCTCTTGGAAAGGTCCTGAGCAGGCAGGGGAAAGAAGTTTCCCAGTAGCACCAGGAGTGAGAACCTGGGTGTCTGTGAAGTGGGGGTAGCTCTGGCTGCTCACACTGTGTCCCACCCACTGTGTGGTGTTAAAACAACAGCCCACAGGTCCTTGGGGTGTCTTCGTGGGGCTGTCGCTGCTCAGCTTGTGCTTGGTGAGGTGTGGTGGTTGAGTCTGGAGATGCTGCAGTGCTGCAGTTGATGGGGGAGAAGGTAGTAAATGCCTTATATGTGCACAGTGAGTCACTGGTACTGGCTTGGCTGTAAATGCACCCCCAGGTTTGGGGTCTGGAAGAGGTTTTCCTCCAGATTAGATTGTTGGGGAGTTGCTGGAGGCTTTGTCCTCTGCTGTGCAGGTGGGTTCTGCTGATGGAGATCAAATTAGGATGTTAATGAACCATTTCCAGGACCTCTGTCCCTATCTCCCCTCCTGTGCAGTGTTTCACTTGCGTCTTTTCATCCTCTTCCCCGTGGCAGGAGCTCACCTCATTTGTGTGCTGTGGTGGGAAGCTTCTGGCACATCCTCTGTGGCCTGTGATGGAGGCAAGGAGGAGACACCACACGCTTGGAGAGCTCCCAGCTCTCTGGACTAGGGGCCATGCTGTGTTAGCCTCTTCTCTTTGACAGACCCGTGAGGGGGGCGGTGGGCACCAGGAGTATGGGGCAGAGAGCTGCTGGGCTCCGGGAAGCTGCCTCTTGTTTGGGCAAGGCAGAGATTTCTGAGGATGCAGCACAGATGGCACTTTGCCTTCTGCCCCCTTTTCCAAGTGCCAGGCTGGCGCTTCCCTCTCTGCAGTAAATCGAGCTGTCGCTGGGCATATGGGGAGTGTTTCAGGGGGAGGCTTCACCCAGGATGGGAAGGTGGGTGAGCTCTGTGCAGCACCCACAGCTGCTCTGGGTTAAGCTGCAAGGTCCCTGGTATGGCTTCCTCCTGCTCCTGCCCTCAGGGCAGCTCAGCCTCAGGTCGGCTCTGTGAGGGCACTGGTGGGGTGAATGCACCTGTGGGCAAAGCCAGCAGCCTCCTGCCACTGGTCCTGGGTACCCATCTGGTCTCGTGTCATCCGCAGTGAATCCTCCCAACAGGTTGGGGCTACTCGAGGAGCTTTCGTGAGGGCAACGGCCCTTGGTAGCCGGGTGCCCAAGATGTGCCCCGAGGGGTGGTGCCCTCACGCTGGTGCGAGGTGCCAGTGGGTGCGCTGGCCGCGTGGCACCAGCAGCTCCTGCTCTGTGGGCACGGTGGATGGAGATGAAACGCTCGCCTTCGCCGGTTTGTGCTCACACCTGCTCACATGAAAGCCCAGTGCCCACTTCAGTGCCAGCTGATTAAATTAAAGTCCTAGTGAGTTTGAATAATTTTCCCTGTGAAATGTGGCAGATGGCCTCCATTAGGCGTCTGCTCCCAGCATCTGCCAGGATGTGATCAACCCCTCTTTGGAAAATGCACAAAAGGGACTGGAAGTGGAGAGACCTGGGAATGGGAGCCCATCCCTTCATCCAAGAGCAGGGAATCTAATACTCTCTTTGGAAGCGGGCAGTGTTCTGGAGGAGCAACATCCATGTGCCCCTTCCAGCTCCTCTGAGCACTCGCCGCTGGATGCGGTGATGGCAGGATGAGGGGAGATGGGGCTGCTGTCCTGGCCCATCAGCCCAGGTCAGCCAAAGGGTGATAAAATTGGGGTGTCTTGTCCCATCTGAGGCTGTGCTGTGCCCTGGTGCCACCAAGCTGGTACTGCAGAGCTGGGTGCTCTGTCCAGGTAGCTGGAGCACCTTCCCAGTGTCAGGACAGCCAAGGAGTGCTGCTGGTGCTGGCTGGGGATCCTGCAGGTGTTTGCACTGAACCAGTCCAGCTCCAGGCCCTGTGCACAGCCTGTGTCAGTCCTGTCCTCTTGCTCTGGTCTGTGCTGCAGTAGGTGCCTGGCATGAGCAGCTGAGGACCTGGGCTGGTTGAGCCTGGAGAGAAGGAGGCTCAGGGGAGACCTTCTGGCTCTGACAGCTCCTGGCAGGAGGTTGGAGCCAAGGGGGGTCAGGCTCTGCTCCCAAGGAACAAGCACCAGGACAAGAGGGACCAGCCTCAAGTTTCCCCAGGGAAGGTTGAGGTTGGAGCTGAGAACAATTTTTTTCTCCTCCAGGGCTGTCCCAGGCTGCCCAGGGCAGGAGCAGAGTCCCTGTGACCTCTGGAGGGGTTTCTAAGCCATGTTGTGGTGCTGGGACAGGGGTCAATGGTACCCTGGCACTGCTGGGGGATGGTTGCAGCCGATGGATGCTCTTTAAAGTCGATTCCACTCAAAACGCTTCTGTTCTCGTCCAACCCGCGGCCGTGTGCGTGTCCCTCTGCACGAAGGCTTCGGGAGGGGGGCAGTGCCCGTGCCTTGGGGTGTCCCGTCTCCAGAGGGGAGCGGCAGGGCCGGGCTGCCGGCAGGTGGCAGCGGCTGCCCGCGCCGGGGCTGCGGGGGGCTTGCGGGAGGCTCGGGGCTGCGGACAGCGGGTGCGTGGCCCCTCCACGAAGGTGCCCGCCCCGCCGGGGATGCGGGATCCCGCCGCCGCTTGCTTGAACCCGCTGTGCCCGGCTGCTGCGGGGCCCCCCACGAGCATCCCCCGCACGCGTGTCCGGAGCCCGTCCCGCAGCTCCGAGGCTGAGCTGTTCCCGCCGCGGCGGGAGGAGGGGGCTGCGCTGGGGCGGCTGCCAGATCGCAGCAGGGGCACCGCTCTACCGGAGATCGATACAAATTAAGATGGTTTCCCTTGAAAACAGCTTAATAAAGCGAAAAAAAAAAGGCGCTAAAGCTGCGCTCGGAGGCTCTGCAGGCGCCGCAGGACAGCGCTGGTTCTGGGCAGCTGCCAGGGATGCTCGCTGGGGATGGGGCTCCGGCCTGACCCCGAGCTGCCCTGGCTTCGGGGTGGGGGGGAAGGCAGACCTGCTGTTTAAACGCAGTGAAAGGTACCAGTAAAACCCCCTTCCCTGCCCCAGACGCCTTGCAGTAGGATTGGATGCTGTAGCTGGTGCCTGGGAGCAGGAGCTGTGCTAGGGAGGAGGAGGATCTTCCCGAGGCTGCCCAGCATGCCCGTGGCATGACGAGAAGGCTGCAAGTTGGAGGATAATCCGGGGGAAGATCTGTGTGCACTTGTCTGTGGGTGCTGAGCATCTGCAGCTGGACGGGAGGTGAGGCAGCCCTTCAAGCCTCGAGTGTGGGGAGGCTCAGCCCGAGCCTCTGCCATGGGACCTCCTGCATCCCACCGCTCTCCTCTGTGCCCCTGCCGCTGATAGTTCTCCTTGGCATGTCAATTTAGTCGTTGTTGTGTTCTTTTAATTAAGTGGGCATCCGTTTAATTATATATACTCCATATGTTTTGTCCCACCATCGCAGCTTAGTCTCTTTCCAGCTGCAGGGAGCCCTGAGCTCCTCCTGGACCCGTGGGGTGCTCAGGTGAGCTGGCACAGCCTGGCATGCAGGATGAGTCCCAGCTGCTATGCTCTGAAGGTCCCTGGGGTCTCTCAGGAGGGGGAGCACGGGGATCTCCATACTCACCAGTAACCAGCATCCTCGGTAGGAGGGGAAGGGGATGGAGCTGTCCCTTGGGGCAGCCTTGCCCTTGTCAGGGGCTGCCCAGCCTCTGCCAGGCGTGCTGCCTGCTGCTCTGCTCAGACAGGCTGCCATGTCTCCTGGCACATTTTCTGCCCCTGGTTGCTCCCCTTGCAGATGGAGTCCTGGCGCCTTCTGGGTGCAGGGGGGGTACCCGGCACCCGTGGTCTGTGCTGTGGGCACTGCTGCCCCCCCTGCCAGGATCTGGCTGGGCCCTGCACCCTGCAAGGGATGCACCAGCCTCTCTGTTAACACTTTCACACAAGTCAGTTGACCTTTATGTGACCTTTAAGCATGATGCTGAAGTGATAACTGGCCGGTGGTCAATGTGGGGCCCTGAGAGGATGAGTCTTGGTCCTGTTGGGCTCCTCTGTGTGGGCAGTAGCACTGGCACACTCCAGTGGATGCTGTGGCTCTGGGTGCCCTGGGGAAGATGGGCAGCGATGGTTGCTTGTGTCTGTGTGAGCCCTGCTGAGGAGGGTGCTGCACACCCCCTTTTTGTGGTGTGGCAGAGCTGGCTCTGCTGCAGGCAGTCCCCTGGTCTCCAGGTCTGAGAGTGTTTCAGGCTGTCAGCCCTTCCAGTGTTTGGAAGGATGCTACAGCAGTGCTGCTGTGGGGGGATGCTCCCGGTGCAGCCCTTCCACCAGGCCTGCTGTGGTGGCATCCCAGTGAGGAGCTGGTCTGTGCCCATGGGCATCCAGCTGTGCTGCAGCAAGAGGCTGCGGGTGCTGTTTAGCCATGGCACGTCGTTCCCTGGCTGGGTGCTGGGGGAGGAGGGCAGGCAGAGCTGGACTCCCATGTTACCCTGCCTTGCTGAAGTTCAGCAAAACACCTCAATTGTTAGTCGGGGCTTGTCAGCTGGATCGCAGGAGCACCGGATAAAGTGTTCCAGTGAAGAAGATAATTGAAAATCAAAAAAGACTTTGTTAATTTGATTAGGCAGAGCCGTAGTTGAATTGTTCTTCATCAAAAGAGATTTAATTTTGACATGCAATTAAATCCTTCTGCTGTACTGGTGCCCCGTGCGTTCCCACCAATAGGGCAGGCTGGGGGGGGTTGTGTGCACAGGACAGGGGAGAGATGGGACGTGCTGCGGGGGTGGAGAGGAAGAGGAGCACGAGTGTGACGGGCGTGATGGGAGTGCAGGGGTGAGGAGGATCTGTCGGGCAAACACTGCTCGTTTAGTCATGGCTTCAAGTTGCAGTTTAATTGCATTGATGCCGTGGCAGCTCCACGGTGGCTCAATTCCCTCACCCCAGCATGGTCCCCTCTCCTCACAGCACAGGTTTCCTGGGGGTAAAGCCCCAATGTGTGTGGCTGTGATGGCGTGAAAGGGCCTTTGCTGATGGCTGGGTTTGGTGCAGTGGCCACAGCAGGTTTGCTGCAGGCTGGGCACCCTCAGGCCGGGTAGAAGCTCCATCCCACTGGTGGGAGCCAGGGCAGGCAGTGCTGGCATCGAGGTGCCCACAAGCTCCAGCATCTTCCTCGCCAGCTGCCACAGCAGGAACAGGGCACTCAGCAGTAGTGTATCTTGCTGCTCCTCAATGGTTCAGAGCTGGTCTGAGCTGAGAGG
>JANHGL010003026.1:8645-48800 GCA_024611195.1 Ceyx melanurus | reverse complement strand
GGGGGGGAGAGGGGGGGGGGGGGGAGAAGAGGGGCGGGGAGGGGCCGGGATGGCGGCGCTGGCAGGGCCCGGCGGCGGGGCCTGAGGGAGGGACGGGGCGAGGCTGAGGGGAGCGGCCGAAGGCGGGGGTGAGGCAGGGCCCTGGCACCCCTTAGCCGGGCAGCGGAGGGCCTCGGTGTGTTTTCCGCCCCGCCGCAGGGAGCGGTTTCCCAAAGAGCAGCAGCGTTTCCGTGTGAGTAGCTGCTCCCCGCTGCACTCCTCGGGCTGAGCACGTTAAAGTCGCGGCAGCCCCGTGGGGTGGTTAGTCAGGGCGGGCTGCACGAGGGAGGCAGCGTTCGCTGATCTCCATCTTTCTCTCCTAGAAACGAAGCCGAGGGGGTTGCAGTTAGCTTTCCCCAGCCTGCGGTGCCTCCTCCTGCCCTAGAGCAGATGGGCTTACAGTGAAGCTGCAGCAAGAGCTCCGAGCGCTGCTGGTCGCCAGGCTGCAAGCTGCTAGTGTGGCAGGACCTGTAGGTACGAGGAGGGAGGGCTGAGTCTGGTGAGTTCTTCCATCTTTGGATGTGTGCCCCACAGAACAGGGTTTTGTTTCCACGTTCAAATGGCCGCTGCATTAACAAGGGTGCTTCAAAACTTCCGCCAGGTTTTCTAGGTTAACTGCTTTTTCAGACTCGGCTTTCAACATGTAAGCCCGTGGCATTTAATGCCACGTTTTACACTTCTCAAAGCTAATTTTCTGTGGACTGTAAGATGAAAGATGGTGGAGTGGGGAGGTCTACATCAGGATAATCAGCACGCTGAAGGACAGCACATGGGGGAACTCTGGCAAAAGGTGGTAGGATCAGGAGATTTGCAGTGCTGAAGTGAAACAGTAAGTTCTGTTCAGAGTGATTTGTGGCATTAGAGTGGAAGCAGCAAACACGTGTGCATTAATAACTGTGCATGTAGCAAGAGGTCCAGCTTGTTCACATTAAACTGGTGTTTTGTATACTTCTCTGCAAGCCTGTGGCTAAAGTGTCACCCTCCTTCTAAAGAGCCAGACGTAGTTCTGCTTTGTTACAAACTTTTATCTCGTGATGTTTAAAGTTTGAAAGGAGAAACAAATCTGAGGAATCTCAATTAGTGCTTTTAAGTCTGGAATCAAAAGATTTCAAAGCATCAAATGAGTTTAGCCAATTCTCCCGTGTGGCCTCAAAATATTAGTGTAGGCCTTGAGAAGGGGCCAGGAGATAATAGCTAGAAAATCAAGGACTGGTCCAAGGACTTAATGTGGGAACATTTTTATTTGAAATTGATTACAGCAAAGAGAGGCACAGTACAAATATAGCCCAGAGGAAGGCTGCTGGAGGAGACAGAAGAATGGAAAGGGGCAGCTGCAAAAATTAGTGGCTGTGCAGTGAGGCTAGAAATGTAGTAAGCAGAGAAAAATCTGTAAGAGATGGCATCTCAGATAGTGAAGTTTCTGTAGAGGCACAAAAAAGTTATTTTCAGCTGTGGTCTGAGCGAAATCTTGATTTTTTTTTTTTCTGTTGAGTTCTCCCTTGGGCTAATGATTTGCCAAGGGCAAAAAACAGAGGAAAGGGGAATGATGGATTAATTTAGAATACAGGGGATTGGAAGAGCTTTGGTGCTGCAGTACAAGGATATAGATTTAACAAAGAAAAGAACATCTGAGGTTTGGAAAAAAAGTTAACATCTGTCTTTAGGCTTTATGGAGTGAAAAGGAAGAAAATTGAATTTATATCTCTGAGTATACTCAGAAAGAGATAGGGACTTGTGCCAAAAGCAACCTGGAATTTGAGTTACCTTGATGAAAGTTTAAAGTGATTAACAATAATTATGCTCTTTCTTTGGACAGAATACTGGCACAGAAAGAATTATTATTCTTTTACATATATAACGTTGATGGAAATAATGTGTTTCCTGCAGATCTTGTTTAAAACATTGGATCTTGTTGATCCTGCAGATCAGATTTAAAACATTGCCCTGTCTTTGCACCTCCTGGCTGGCCAGGCTGGGTCAGGATGCTCTGATTGAAGCACTGTGTAGGTTTTGTGTGATGGAATACAAGCAGTGCTGTGAGGACAGGCTACAGATCAAAAGATGTTAGTGAAGAGAAAGCCCTGGTGACTGGAGGCTTCCAGGGCAATCATTTCACCAGTGTTTACTGACACAATAAATGTAAATTACTTTGTAGAGAAACCCTGCTGTTCATGAGCTGATGGTTTCCAGCTTGTGGATCTCAGACCTGGTCGTGCCATGTTTTATAAATGGGATACATTTATTGTTAGATGGCACACAGAGGCAGGGCAGGAGCTGGGGTGTGGGGTGGCTGGGGGGCAAAAATCTCCAGAAAAACAGAGGGGTCCTGTACAAAAAGTTGTTTTAAGCTTGGAGTGAACTGGGCACGGAGTGAGGCAGCCCCAGGGTGCTTTACTGGGACTGTACTGGGCTGATCCAGCATCAGCTACAAAGGCTGCATTAAGGGCTAAATGGCTATTAGGGGTAGTAAAGGGAAGAGCCCAAAGTGAGCAAGGATGAAATGTAACCTCTCAAATGTCAAGTGTTTGGTGGTGTTTACAGACAAAGGGGGATGCTTGCCTGCTGCCTCAGGGAAGAGGTATTTTTCTCTTGTTATAACTCAGACAAGAAATCTCTGAGATTTACCATTGTCCAGTGACCCAGTTCTTCATGGGTTTCACATTCTGCCTTTAGACATGTGCTAAAGTTAATGGGATTTGTGCAGAGATGTCTGAGGACAGATTTTCAGTTGGAAAAAAAATGACTCTGTATGAGGCATGTATTTTAAAAATCTTCATAGAAAAAGCTCTCTTTTGGTGTGAAATCAGTCTCGTAAGCTTCAGCAGAACTTAAAAATAACAAAAAAGAGGAGAATCTGAAAAGGAGCTTGATTGATTTTACATCTTTTTAATCTATAAAAACAAATAATTGCACATGCTTAACTTTAATTGCAGTGGGACTAATCACACATTTAACGTGGCTCTTTGCAGGCTCTGAGGTTTGGTGCTGTTTGAATACTTTCTTTAGGAGGGTGATAAGCAAATGGGAGGTGTTCTGAAGAAAATCTTAGTTTGGAAAAGCAGAGCTCAGTTTTAATGGCAAGGCTGAAGTTGGAAACAGCTCCATCCAATGTGAGAGTCCAAAGCCACTCTTCTGCCTTTGCTGTGCAGAGAGCACAGTGAGAAAAGAAGGGAGGTCAGAGGATACAGAAATCAAACTGGAAAGTCATGATGTCATCTGGCTTCTACAAACTAAAAACCACAACAACATAGAGAGCAGAAGGTGAAAGTGAAAGGTTTATAATACAGTCATCATAAAAATAGATGTTGAATGGATTAGAAATGCATTTGGAAATGGTAGACCTTTTTTTTTTTTTTTAATCCCCCATCTTTACAGAGCAACTGTGTGAGTATTAAACCCAGAGTCCATAGAAATATTCCTGAAAATCTGCATCAAAAGCAGTCTAAATCTGTGTCATCCGTTGCTGGGAGTGGTCTGGGGGTGTGGGCAGGGAGGTCAGCAGTGAAAACTGGGCAGATTTCCACGGCCCCTGTTTCTCTGCAGGCTGTGGGCAGGGGTCACACTGGGGGAGAAGAGCCCTGAGCTGGTGTCAGAACTGGAGGTTACTGGGAGGAGAAGAGCTGCTGCTGGTGGCTGTAGCTGGGTCTGGGTGTCAGTCTCCCAGTCCCAGCCTTGGCCAGGCAGCTTTCCTCACACCCTGCTTGTGCTGGGACTGGTGTCACTGGGTTCTCACCACCTCTGGGTTCCTTCAGTGTGGGCTCTGATGCTTCCCAGTGAAGTTAATCAGCAGAGCTCAGGTTTGAGCTGAGCTCTCAAACCCCATCTTGCTGCTCCCTGAGCATCCCGTGCTGTTCAGAATTGACCTTGTTTTGTCTGTTCTCCATCCCAGCTTTCACTGGCTTGTTTCATTGCTCTGTCTTCATTTCTGTTGGGCTCACAGCTTGTTCCTCTGTGGCATGATGGAGCCAGAGAGTTTTATTTTGAAAAAATGCTTATAAGATCTGTATGTTTTTCGGGGTTTTTTTAGTATCTCAGACATAAATGGGTGAGAATCAAGCAGATGACTCCAGTGTAGAGGGTACTTAATCTACAACCTGTGCTGCAGAGCAAAAGCTGACATGCAGAAATCTGCATTTGTGTGTACCTAACTCATTGTGATACCTGGAGCAATCCTGAATGGTGCTTGTTTGACTTTGGACTGGAGCAAGGGAGATCAAATGGTGCTGGAGGAAAATGAGACAGTAAAAGGGGAGGTATCCCACCATGAAATGCACCACGGTGCTCTTCAGCTCCCTGAGCAGGCTCTGTGGGGTAACAGCTCAGAGATCTTTCCAGTGATAGGGACAAGGATCAGCTTGAAAAGCAAGCACAACTGGAACCAAATAAGTGGGAAATACTTTCAGGTTATGACTAATGCAATTATTAGAGAGGCTCCTGCATGCACCGTGGTGGATTCAGCTTCAAACAAGAACAGAATTTATGCTTTGTGTGATTGATTCCAGGTTGGGTTACAATTTAGAAGTGCAATTAGTGAGTCATTTGCTACTTTAGATCAATTATTAAAACCAACAAAGGTCTAGGTTAAAAGAAAATGAGCATGTGTGCTGCTCCCCTTGTTAACCTTCTGATTGCACGGGTTGGTTTGGTGTGGCTGAGCTCTGCTGCCACCTCAACTGCTCTGCTGCCACCTCAACTGCTCTGCTGCCACCTCAACTGCTCTGCTGCCACCTCAACTGCTCTGCACACTGAGCTGTCCTCACCCAGTTTGGGATTTTAATTCTGTCTCCAAGTGTGTCTGCGGGTTGGTGGAGTCTAACTCCTGTTGCTGGTCCAGTCAGTCCCTAGAGCCAGGGAAGTGAGATGAAGTGTTACTGACTCCATAGCCCCTGAGATCACTGGTGCAGAACCCAGGGGAAGAGCAGAGAACAGCCCATGGGCTTGTCAGAGTGCTGTGTCCTGCTGCCTCTGGGACACAAGGACCAGCTGCACTCCCACAGCAGAGCTCTCCTGACACAACAGAAAGGCCTGGGTACAAAAACAGCTCTTCTGGCCTGCAGTGAGCACTAAATTAAAATTGCTAATAAAGATGAAGCCCTAAATGATCACCTGGAGTCTCCTGATCCTCAGAATCTCTCCTCTGGGAGGTGGGGTGTGATGTATCATCTGACCTTCAGCACTGTCCTCTCTCCTGAGGATGGAAGTGCTTGTGCCAGTTGTGCCCACAGGAGCATGGGTGAATGCAGCTGCTTGCAGGGCACATGTACATGGAGTCTGTGTGGCTGTGCAAGGACAGGTGGCACAGAGAAGGTTCTCCATCCATGTTGTGTCTGAGCAGGGGATTGGGGGTGTCGGTGTCTCATTGCAATTTAATGGCATAAAGTTCCAAAACATGACCAGTGATCTGCAACTCTCCTCCCTAGAGAAGCCTGAGCTGCATCAGGAGACACCCAGAGCAGGGCTGAGCTTCACAGAGGTGCTGCAGCTTTGGGTAGCTAACAAACCAGATGGGAGACTGGACCCTGTGACTGCTGAGCCCTCCCAGTGCTGGTGCCTGCTGTGCTTAGCATCACCTCTTCCTGGGACTGTAGCCACCAGGAGCCAATGTGGAGTCAGCTGTTTCTCCACTGTGGGTAGGATGTGAGCTGTGTTCACCTCATCAGTGTGAGATAAGCAGTTCTGTACCCAGCAGTGGCAGGTAGATAAAACTGGGGGGAAGGTGTATGTCCTTCCTAGAAAGTAATGCCACACTTGTGAGGGTTATTGTTTAGGGAAGAACTTGGACTGGCTAAGGGCAGATGGGATTTTAGTGCAGATTCTCAGGCAGATAGGTGTTAGGGTGATGGGGTGGTTTCTTTTCCCTTTGAAGTTCAGGACTGAAAACCTGCCATCATTCCAGAGCAGCAACAGTTTGGGTGGCCTCTTTATCACTAATAAACAGTAACAAGGCAGGACTGTGTCTCCACTGAAAAGAGCCTCTGTCCTACAGGAGGTTTTCCAGGTCAAGATTAAAAGCAAAATATCTCTCATCACACGAGCCTTTGTACTGCACCCATATTTTCTAAATGCTTTTGGCTTATCTTTAATGTTTATGCTGCTATCAAAAATAAACCCAGCTTCCATCTCTGCGGGTGCTGCAGGGAGCATCAGCAGTGAATAGGCTGTTTTACTCCTCAATGCTAATATTCTGTTTTCAAGCTGTTGCTGGTACACTAAGTTTTTGTTTGCAGTGGGTTTGGTGGCTTTTCTATTCTTTGGCTTATTAACTGCATGTTTCTGCCTTCCCATATCTGTTTTTGTCTGTGGTGATCTGGATTTTTTTGACAAAAGCAATAGCTGAGTGTCTGTCGATGACCCTGAAGCCTTGAACTTGAATCAGTTTCTCTGAGTGCAGCTGACAGTTCAGTCATAATAATAATAGTTTTTAAAAAGCTTTACCAAGATTCATTTTCATCAATGATGGGGAGAACTTCTAGGAATAAGAGTAACTGTTAAACAGAAATCAAATACTTTGACCTGTGGCCAGAAATCTAGGCTAAAAATCTTGCTGTAATGAGAATTTTGGTTATAATCATGTAGGTTTTTAACTTCGTTAAAAATTTTGGGAGACTGCAGCCAGAATTGAGGCATTTGGAAAATGTTGCCAAGCTGTACCCTTGGGATAAAATACTGACCTTGTTGAAGCTGGTGTCAGTGTTCCTGGCTGTATTGGTGCCCAAAGCCCACCTTGTGATGTGAAGTCAGAGCATCTGGAGTTCTGATGTCTCTTATCTCAGGGTAGTTGAATTTCTAGAGCAAACAGATCCTGTCCAGCCCAGAACCTCCCATTCCCCCCTGAGGAATGGCTGTGGGCACCACCCTGCAGCCAGAATCACAGCAGGAGGTTTCCTTGGGGAAATCTGGTTTGTCTCCTCTTTGGTTTTTTTTATTTATTTATTTACAAATCCTCCCAGTAATTCCAGTGCAGGTGTAGTGTTGTCCTGTTGGGCTTTCTGTGACAGATGCTGCTCAGCAGTTCTGCCTCCTGTGCAGCCCTTCTGTCACTAAGCTCAACAGCTACATGCACCATTGCTGCTAAAGGCAGGTGTTCACACAGCTATGTCTTTTTATTTATCCCACTTGCTATTTGATGACCTCAATGATTTCAGCTCTTCTAATTACTTATTTAAGGGCTATTGATCTCTCAGGTTTCTTCTGGGAGGCCTCACGGGATAGTATATTACACAAATAGCATTGTAGTTGCCTGCAAATTAGGCGAGCAGACAGGCTGTTGTAACAGTGTAGTAACCAGGCAGGTGGCTTATTTTAGTCTACGTGAAATATTTATGTGCTGATTTAAATACTAAAGCTCTGGAGTTCAGGCAGTGCTGAGGCTGGAGCTGTATGTCAGCTGTTGACTCTTCTTAGGAGAAAGCCCCATAATTATGTTCTAAAGCCATTCAGCAGTGAGGGCCCTTTGCTGGAGCTGTGGAGATCTGAGTCACTGTCCTTGGCTCTCCATTCCTGGAGTGCTGGGAGGCACAAGGGAGACAGTTTAGTGCAGGCAGAGGTGTGACAGCATTGAGAATCACATGGGGTTGTCACCGTGCATTGTGTTTCCTCAGAACTTTTTCAGGGTAACATTTTAAATCTGGTATTAAAATTTAATTTAAAATCCCCCTACTAGCTGTGGTTCTGCAGGGCTGAGCCTTGGCATTTTCCTGCTCCACGGCCCAGAGTGTTGTGTTGTCATCACTCAGCTTTTGCAGGTGAAGACCCCTGACAAGCCTCTAATAAAGAGCTGTGAACCCCCCTTACTGAGAAGCTGCTGAGTGGTGAATAGATCTCTTCCCTGACCAGGGATAAGTGCCTACTTCTGTTTGTTTCTGAGCACCATGAGGGTCACTGCAAATGGGGACTGAAATGCATAAGTGCTCCTGGTGTCTCCTGGGGGGAGACTTTCTGAAGTTCTGTTTCTATCAGTTGATCTACTAGAGAAGTCAGAATTTACCAGGGTAATAGTTTTATTATTGAAGTTACTGCTCTGGGACTGTCCAGGCAGTCTGGAGTGCAGGGTGGGAGATGGAGACCAGGAAGGAATCATTTAGTCAGGATCTGGGGTGTGTTTGCTGTACCTGTTGTAGGTGTCACTTAGTGTGAAAGGTTTCACTGGCAGAATTAAAGTGGTTTTGAATTACTGAAAAAAAATCTCACGTGTGGAAGTCCAAGGAGAAAGGTTTCCCCATTTCCTCTCAGTTCTGCTGCATTCTGCATTTGCAGTTAGCCACCAACCTGGGTCTCCCCTGGATAACAATCTCACAGGCTCCTGCTGCTTGTACCCTGAAGCACCATCCCTGTTCCCAAGGGACAGGCAGAATGCAGGCAAGGCAGCTTCTCTGTTCTGCTCTCACTAATTGATCTCTGGCTTGTTCACTTCCAGCAAGGTCACAGAATTGGCAGCTACAAAAACAGTGTTCTGGGGAAAATTTAAAGGGGAAGAGTAGAAGTGCTTAGCACAGGGTGGTTTATTTGGTTGGGGTTTTTAAAATTCATCAATATTTTTGTTGGATCTTCTGCTTCTGCAGAAGTCTGAAACTTGGGAAGGACTGATAGCAGAAGTTTGTCCATCGTGCCCTGTTCCATTTGTGCTCTGTGCTGGAGATTGTTCTGTTCTCCCTTTGTGGTCCTGCTGTCCCTGCTGTAACAGGACATCAGCATTCTAATACAGCTCAGATCCCATAAAGGCAAAGTGATTCCTTGTGTGATCTTCCCAGACTCCTCTCTTTGCAGGAGACCTGTCACCCTGGCCTGGAGAGGCACCCAAGGGAGGTTTGGGCAAAGGGCCCAGAATCACCTATGCTGCTTCCTCAGCTGGCTGGGGTTCATCCTGGTGCTTTGTTATTTGAAAGGTGATGGAAATGAGGGGTTACAAACCCCCTCCACCAACACCAAACCTCAGCTGTCAGTCTGCATGCAGGGGCTGTGCTGGTGAAGCAGGGGTGAGTGGGCAGCCTGTGCCACTGTGGCAGCAATGCCCTTTGGATGAGGCTCTGCTGACAGTGAGCAGCCTCCCAGGGCCACAGGCTGGCTGTGGGGCTGGGCCAGCCCTTCCAAGGGTATTTACAGGCTGCTGTTTAAACCTCTGCACCATGCTGCATGTGTCTGGTCTAGCAAAACCATCTGAGAGCTGCAAAAAAATGATGCATTAGCAAAGCTTAAGTGCTTAAGTAGTTGAAAAGCAGAGGAGTCTAGAGGGTCTGACTGAAGGAGACTGGAATGCTGAGGACAGGGTTAAGCTGTGCTGGGTTGCAGGGGGTTTCATCAGTGGTGTGGCAGGGGCTGGAAAAAAAAGGTTTTGTTGACTTGGTGAGACTTGTGTGACCTAAAAATACAGGGATCTTCCCAAAATGTTGTGAAGTTGCAGATCTCTGTGAGGAAGAAGCTGGAACAACTGACAGCTTGACAGATGAGCAGTTTTCCTGCACCTCTGGGTGGCTGCAGAGCTCAGTGCTGTTGTCACTATGACTCAAGAGCCTGGATACCCTGATGCTAAGAGCCATAAAACTACTTAACAAGCATGATAAAATATATGCATTAAAATTTTTGTTCTTACCTGAACTTTTCCAAAAGAAGGATTTGCAGGAATTTGGCAAATCCCAGGTTCATCTTATTCAATTTATACATCTGTCTTTTTCCAGGCTTCGTGCCCAATAACAGAGCAGAAGAGAAAGGTGCATTTTCCAGCTGCTTGAGGCACCAAATACCATATATATATATATGTGTGTGTGTGTGTGTGTGTATATGTGTGTGTGTGTGTGTGTGTGTGTGTGTGTGTGTGTGTGTGTGGAGGGACCCTCCTCTGAGCAGGGGCAGCTGGTGTGCTAGAGCCAGCCTGGCTGAGCAGGGAGGCTGCTGGAGGAGTTTCAGCTCATGGAAGCTTTAGGAAATGGTTTATACTAACATGATCTTTAATTATGTCAGTGTTTGTGGAGTAGAGTTTTCTTGTGGGGACAAACCAGTTATTATTACATGAAATTATCACTACTTGGAGGGCTTGTAGTGTTTCTTTCTGAGGTTAAATGCCTGTGGTTTATAAACCCTGTCCTGAACTTCGACTTGTACAGTCTGTCCACATTTTTTCTGTCAGAAAGAGAGAAAAAACAGTAGATGGAAGTGACTTGTCCTTAAAGAGTCTTTTTTGTTGTAATCCTGCTTTACTAGCTGTTGTGTAATTGGCAGCATTCTGCCCGGGAGTGTCAGCAGTGGCAGTGTGCAGTCAGGCCTGAGTGGGCACAGGGGCTGGGGACCAGCTCTGCAGGGAGCTGAGTCCCCGAGCCCAGGGCTGGGCCCCATCCTGCTCTGCAGGTCCTGCCACTGTGGAGCTGCCCGTGCCCTTCTGTAGTTGTGGCTCAGGTGAACAGTCACTGCTGAGAGGATTTGTGAGATTCACAGTGGCAGGAAGGTCTTAAGGAGACTGAACAAGAAATGAAGAGCACGGATGCAGGAAGGGAAGCAGCATCCTGTAATTCTGTCTAGGTCCCCTTGGCTTAAAAGAATTTTCTTCTGTCTACACCTGTGTGGGGCAGAGCTGCTGCAGGTGAGGGGCTGCCCCTTCGTGGCATGGAAGGTGGTGGCCGTGGAGTCTTTAAGGAGTAGGCTAAGAGAGGCTGGGCAGCAGAGCCTGAGTGCCGGGAAGCCGGGGCTGCTCCTCGCTGCTCCCCGGTGGCGGCAGCGGCGCTTGTCTCGGGGAGCTGGTAATGGAATTAGCAGCTAAAGGCTTCAGATTAGACACGATGTCTGTGAAGAGGGCTGTAGAAGCCAAGCCTAATTTGATTATTGCAGCAAATCCATTTTCTGTTCGCTGGGAGTTTGACGACTCAGAAGTTCTTAGGCTGTCTCCAGTACAGGGGTGGTGCTGGGCTTTGGTGTTTAACTGGTGTGGGACTGGGTGCTGTGGGAGCAAACAGCCAAGGAACGTGCTCAGCTCCCCTGAACCCCTCAGCTCGTTAGTTGACTTGATACTGTTTATTCTACTGGAACTCGGAAAGATTAATTGAATACTGTTGATGTTTGAATCCTTAATTTGCCTATAAATACGTCTAGTAATGAAGGAGGAGGTGAGAACTGATCTCTGGAGTCACCTTGTGCAGAGATGAGCAGGCAGGAGGCACTGGGAGCTCTGCCCTCTGCCACCCCAGCCCTGCCACCCAGCGGCTGTGAGCTCCCAGTGCCGGGCAGCCCCGCACCCTGACCCAGCCGCGGGAGGACGTTGTGCCCAGGGGAAAGGCAGAAGCACAAATATTCTGTATGCAGAATTAGACCCGGAGTGCTGGGAATGTTCCCAGCAGCACAAAGATGGGCCTGCCTGTGCCAGAGCTGCCAGCTCCCCGTGTCTGCTGCTGCCAGCCTCGGGCAGCAGGGGAGTTTCACCCAGCAGAAGGTGGAGCCCCTATCTGGAGAGGCAGGGGGTGGAGGTGGAAGGTGTTTCTTGCTGATGTCTGGCTGTTGAAGGGGATAAGCACAGGCTGACTTGTGAAGCTGTCCCAGAGAATTAATCATGTACCTGCCAGCACTTCTCCAAAAGTCTTTATGTATAATACACAACTCTGTTTAAAATGAAGAATATAAAAGAGAAAACAAAAGCAAAGGGAAAGAACAGAATGGGACTGAGGATGTAACAGCAGAGTTGCCGTGCTGACAGATCACTGTCTGTGTACATTTGCTGTAGAGCCACCACAGGCAGCAGCAGAACATGATGCAGTGGCTGCTGCAGCTGTTGTCACCACTCTGTGTGCACTTGTAGTGTGACAACACCAAGAAAAAACGTTGACTGTAGCTTCCAAGTGAATTAGAGTTGGATTCTATGATACTAAAAGTGTTGATTCATCCCTGTGCCTCACAGAAATAATGGAGGTGTAAATATTGAATTAGAGTAGCAAAAGCAGCCATGCTCTCCAACAGAACAGCACCATTGCTCATTAGCTGAAGTCCCAGAATAACCTGCACAGTTCTGGGACCTGCCATGCATTGCACAACCCCTGCCTCAGGTGAAGGCCACGGTGGATATTGTGCATGTACACACTGCACACTGAGTCAGGTAGGGCTTGGGGCCTGGAGGTGTGGAGTGCCTCTGTGCTCTCTTACTCTTGAACATTGTTTGGTCTAATGACAAGTACAGCAGGATAGAGGAGGAAGGTTTTTTCTCACCAGCAATGTAAATATATTCTTCTGAGGGGGCTACAGGGAGTTTCTTGGGCCCATGGGACAGCTTCCTGCAGTGAGAGTGGGTGTTTGGGTTCTCTGGGAATTACAGGATTCTGTTAAACTGGAGCAGACTTGTTGTAGGGCTCATTCATGTCTCACCCTGGGTGAGGAAATACTATTGCACAGTCCTGCTCCTTTCCACCAGAATTCCTGCCTGCTCCATACATAATTCAGATGCAATACATAATTAAAGGGCTATAAAGCCACACTTACTTTCATATATTTAGATTACTTAGGGAGCCAGAGGTGGTGTTTGCCTTGTCTGTGCTTTCCTTTGCCTTTTGTGTGGTTTGTTGACACAGTGGAGGCCAGTGAGGACCAGGCCTGATCAGTCAGAAGCACAGTGCTAATCAGTCCTGACTGATCATCAGGATTAGCAGCATGCTAGGGGAAAAAGAGTATAACTCTAAAAGAAAGTTGAATTATTTGCAGTTGATATAGGAAATATAAAGGGTTGTTTTCTGGACTTTCCACTTTTTTTTTTCTTTCCCCCCAACTTGTGGGAACAACCAACCCAAAGCTGCCCTGCCCAGAGTGCAGGAGCAGTGAGTGAGCTGCACCAACAGGCTCTGGGAGCTCAGAGCCACCAGGCTGCTGTGGGCTGCAGCAGTGCTGGCCCCTGCCTGGCCTTGGGGCCCACCTTGGGCCCTCCTGTCTCTGAGGTGGAGTACCTGTGCTTGCTCCAGTGCTTATCCCAGCCTGTAGAACTGAGGCATTTTTCCAGCAGGTCATTACAGGCAGAATTCACATCTCCAGCAGCAGGGCTCTCACTTTATTCTTTTTTTTTTTTTCTTTTTCACACTTGTCTGATGACACCTCCATCTGTTTGCTGTTCTGGGCAAAAAGAAAATGCAACCACGTCTTCTCTGTGAAGGCAGAACAGATGACATGACAGTTCTCTCCAAGCTTGCATCATCTAGTGGGTTTCTCCTTGGACAGATGTTATTTGGGACTTAATCCCTCTCTCTTTAGTTTTTCTGACCTTTGGCAGCCCCATGGTCATCACACTCTGCTGAAATGTGGACTGAGGTTCCCAGCAGCAAACTCCCCGTGGGCTGAGCCAAAGCCTACTGTAATTGCTGTCTTCTAATTACCTCACTGAGCTTTGAGTCAGTAAGTGGAGGAGACACAGTCACTCGGAGTCTCTCTGGCTTCTTCTGGCACCTTGACTGCTACATGTTGGCCCATCAAAACCTCACAACTGCTTTGTTACTATTCATGTTCCCATTTTAATATCTGCTTTGTGTTCCATAAGCTAAAGCTGCAAAACCTTCTGTGCTGTGGTCTCTGTGCACTCTGACCCTTTCCCTTGCTCTCCACAGGCATTCTGTCTCCACTGGGCCCCGTGCAGAATGGGAGCACAGGAATCCTGCCTGGGCTTGGAACTTCAGGGGCTCACTTCTCACTGCTGAAATAACAGGTTTGCACACTCTGAATGAGGAGCTGGCTTGGCCTCACACACACCACTATATAAATCACACTCCTAGCTACAGGGAGTCCCAAACCTGCTTTTCTCTGGTTTATTTGTCCTTCATCCCCACATCTTTCTTTTTCACTACTGGGAGACAGTTAGGGAACCAGGGAAGAAGAGTGCCACACCTCCATGGTTCATCTGCAGGGACAGAGGGTTGGGGATGGCTCTTAAGTACTTCTTATCTCTTTTTTTTTTTCTGTTCCTGTGAACAGTAAGTGCTGTGGTGTTGCTTTTCAGACAGGGAAGCCTTCAGCTGGGATGGATTCATCTGCTTCTTTGCTCCCTCATTGTATTTCTCCATGAGCTGACACTGGCATGGTGTGACACCAACACTCTGGTGCATGAACACCTGTGCTGGGCAGACTGCAGCCTAAGAACAGTAGGAGCCTCCCTGTGTGTGCCAAGTGTCAGCCCCTTCCTCTGCTTTGGGAACAGCTGTCCTGGAGAGCAGCAGGCTGGGCAGCTCTGTGAAAATGCACATGCTGGGTGCTTCTCTGCTGTCAGCAGGCTATTTTTCTTCATGTTTATTTTAAAGCAGATCCCTTGCAGATGAAAGGTACAGGATTCAGAAGCTGAGAGACTGAAGACTGTACAAAGCCCTGTCTGTATCTGAATTTGCACTGCCTTTCCCTGTGTGCTACTCGGCAGCAGGGACTAATCTCAGCCATCCTGCACTGCCAGAGAGTTTTGAGTCTGTTTTCCAAAGAGGATCCTTAAAGAGTGTGATGTGGATTGTGGAATGTTTTACTGCTCATGTAGCTGCCTGTAATTGTTCTTGAGCTGCCTTTTGCCTCAGCAGTTCACATTGGTTTAAGTGCTTGCAATTGCCGAGTTAATATTCGTGATCATGTTCACAACATCTGCTTGGGGAGCTCCTGCTTCTGCAGTTCTGCCTGCAGAGCAGAGGGGGAGTCTGTGGTGGAGCTGTGCTGCTGAGTAACTGCTGGCAGCACTGACCTCTGAACCTCTGGAGAGGCAGCATCCCTCAGCATCCCTGCTCTGGGTGAGCTGAGTGCAGGTTTCTGTGGAGATGGATGGGCATTTCTGCTCAGTGTAACACAGGGCAGGCTGCATCCTCCTCCTCAACACTTCACTTGGCAAAGACATTGGGTTTTTCTTGTCATCACTGCTTTTGTGCCTTGTTAACTGTGGTTATGCCAGTATACACAGTGGTGGTGCTCTCTTGTGCTCAACATTGTCTGTTTTTGGAGCTGGTTTCCAAGATCTGGGTGTATTTTCTTTTCCATATGATGGTGGTAGGGTGGGCCAGGAAGGGGTGGGGTCATTCAGGACTGAGGCAATAGATCTTTTAGAATAGATTACCCAGTCACACTTGCTATAGGTGCTGCTCTCCTAAGCCAGCCCTGAAGCAGGGGCTTTGGGAAGGCACCAGGGTGGTGGTTTCCACCTGTAGTGCCCTGAAAGGAGCACACTGCTGTTACCTTGGTGCAGAGCTGTGTAATTCAGGGCATTATGTGAAAAGTGTAATGGTCAGAGAAGGCACAGCAACAGCTCCATCAATTATTGATAAAGTAGGATTATTAATTAGAGCAGGGGTGTAGCATTAAAATGTCCCTCGAGTTTCATTCCCCATTTGATGTGAGAGTGTGGTTTTGTGGTCAGACAGTGGGAAGCTCAGGACAACTGGAATCTTTTCTCATCTCTTCAGTGTGTTTGCTTAATGTCCTCAGTGGTTCAGTGGCTATTTAACACTATTGACCAGAGTTCACAGAATTCTGCTATGATCCTATGGTGCACTGCTCAGACTGAACCCTACAAGGCCTTTTCTGTTGGTGCAGCTTGGTCTGGTCTGTAGCTCATCAAAAAGAAAACCACCTCTGAACATGCTTATCTTTTGCAGTCCTGTTGTCCTGGAGTCTTGTCCCCCTGCAGAGAGGTGCTGAAAATGCTGGATCAGCCCCAGGGAGCAGAGTGTGTCCCACCTGGCCAGCCCGTGGGAGGGTCACTGCTGCCTTCTGATGTTGTGTGCAGTGTTGAACTCAACAGGTATCAAAGCAAAGAGAATTAATTGAATTTCCCAGTTACACAACCCTTGTTTAACAAAGAGCTTTCAAATGTCTCACACGTGAAGAAGGCACTGCAGGTTAGAAATGAGATTTCCTTGTAGAACAAAGGCCTGATCTGCATTACTAATAACAGCTGAGGTCACTACAATAGAATTTCCCTTTGAATTTCTTCTGAGCAGTATCTGCATTCTCTTTGTCACCTAGGTTAGCTTTGCCCACAGTTTTGATCCACCAGGACAGTGATGAACCCAGGTCCTGGTCCTGGTTGAACCCAGGACTTGTTTTCCTCTCAGGTTCCTGCTGGTTCTACATTCTACCCAGAAGGAATGGTTTAGACCTGTGAGAAGTTCTGTGAATTCATTCATTCCTGTGCACAGCTGTGCATTTGTGGCACCCCCCAGTATGTGTGTGTGCAGTGGCAATTCCACATCCCCTGTGTGCCCCAAGGCCTTGTAACTGATAAAACTCTCAATATAAAGCATCTTACATTTTTCTTCCCCCCCCCTTTTTGAGTGTTTCCATGCTCTCTCCAGAGCCATTAGATGTTCTGACTGTGCACTTCAGGAGATCAATGTGCTTTTGGTATGGAGAGGCATTATCATTCAGAGACTGTGTGACTAGTATGTATTCATCCTATTAACATCTGCTCAAAATTCCCAACACCCCACCAGAGCTAGCAGAGAATGACCCGTTTGTCCTTGGCCGGGCTGTGTGGATGCCTGACACCTGGTTATTGGCAGACACATTCCACCTCACTCTCTGCTCAGTTTTGCCCTCATTTCACCCCAGCATCTCAGTCTCAGCTGAAGGGGGGTGAATTGGCCAGCGCTGTGTGCAGTGCTACTGCCCAGAGAAGGTATGTGGTTCCCACACTGCCAGAACCTGTTGTGACCCAGAGGTGAGGTTCTGTCAGCCCAGGGATGTGCTTGTCATTGAAGTGCCATTGCTGGAAAGCAATAGAAAAAGCCAAGAGGTCACATCGTGTGCTGGGCAGGATCACCAATTACTGTCCTTATTGGCTAATTTAGGGGAGGATTATGAGCTTTAAAGGCATGGGGAGAGAATGAACTGTGGCTCTGACTTCAGTGTATGTTTGATGGTGGGAATACCAAGTGTCAGCTTGATGATTTTAACAGAAATTGCCAGCAGTGTTGAGTTACTGGGACGAAACAAAGAAAGAAATTGCAGTCAAGTATCTAATAGTGTGGAAGTTAATAGCCAGGAGTGGATTCACTATTTTAAACTCGTGTCTGGAGGGGAAGAAACTGTTTCAAGGGAGAAAAACAATGTGTTGACATTTCTGGCTTTCTTCTATGCATTTTGGTTGGGGTTTTTTCCCCCTCAGTCAAGTAGTTCTGAAAGCTAGCTGCTGTAGTAGGAGGTGCTGGATCATTCATCCCCATGCAGTGTGTGCTCCTGAAGGCTACTGACAGTGAACTAACAAAGAAAAAACCCATATAGGACTTTGAAGCTAAACTCTGCCTCAGAACACAGCTCACACAGCAGCTGGATGTGTCTGTTTTTCTGGCCCAGCTGGGAGCTTTTCCAACATTCCCTCGGCTTTCAGAGAGCTCAATCTTTTGCATTACGTGGTTCCTCTCACCCTGGCTCTGCTGCAGAGCATAGCTGCCTTCCTTTGGGTCTGACTGGAGGTTCCTTTGGTCCTGGCTGAGCGTTTGGCGTTGTCCCTGAAGCCTGCTCGGCGCCCTAGGCACAGCGTGGCTCCGGGGCTGCCGGCGCTGCAGACCCTGGCACGGAACAGCTGCCGGTGGAGTTCCCAGCTGCTTTAGACTGCGCATCGGAAACCTGCCCAGCGCTGCCCTCCAGTGGCGTCAGCCGCGGCCTTGGAACAGGGCTGTTAGGAGCACGTTGGATCAACGGCAAAATAAAGGCTTCTCCATAGTCAACACAACTTCCAAACAGGCTTAGATGCCGGCAGTGTATCGACCAGATCCTTCCTCCTGCTGCAAATCTTGCCCGAGACCTTCAGCTGGTCAGCGTTCTCATCTTCCCATCACCCAGCAGAGGCCCCTGGAAGGGATTCACCTCCACCGAGGCAGCTGTGAGCAGGGGAGGAGGATCGAAGGGAGCTTGGAGCTGACCTGCAGCACTCCAGCAGGGTCTCCCAGAGATCAAAGGGGACAACCGTGGTTGGAGCCCAACTCCTACAACCTCCTTGAGAGATAAGTTGGCAGAAGAATGGTCCTGTCTCCACTGCAGCCTGCCCTGTGGTGTTGTCAGTGGGCTGTCAGCTGGAGAGGAAGCTGTAGGCACTGTGTGTGCACTGGGGGTCTTGGTAAGGTCCTTACAGCTTGCTCTCTTGGAGGGAGACCTGTCCCAAAGATGCCACAGAGCTGCTGCTAGTGCAAGGCAGCGTGGGGGATCTCAGCCTTCAGATCTCCCACAGTCTGCTGAGAAATTGCTCTTTGATTAAAAAAGCTCTGCTAGGGCATGATGTCTGGGTAGAAGTGATACCGTTGCGAGAGCCCGCGGTGCCGGGGCGGTTTCTCAGCTGGGCAGGGAGTAGGTGTGGCTGTTGGTGCTGCTGACAGCGCCCGGCCTCCTGCTCCGGCTGCGGCAGCTCTGGCCGCGGGATGGCGCCTGGCGGCCGGGCTTGGATTGCTGCTGAGTGGGAACAGGCGCTTCCCAAAGTTACTCAGACCTGCCCAGAGACACCCCCTGAAATCCTCACCAAGACAGGTGCGTTCTGCCTTCGTCCTGCTGGACTGCCAGCCCTCTTCTTCCTCAGCACTGGGGTTTTATCTGATCACTGTGCTCCAGTGGTGAGGCTGGGGCAGAACTGTGAGCACCCGTTACGCTGCCCATGGAGTTCCTGCAGAGCCAGGAACAGCAGTTTCTGTCCTTGTCACAGCAGCTGTTTCAGCCGTGTTACCAGGACTGAGCAGGGGCACACGTTCCCTGCTCACCAGACACTGATTTCCTTGCTTAACAATGATAGGAAACTTAAACTTATTCTCTCTATAAAGTGCAATTAGGATGTTTTGAGACTGGAAATTTTGTGTGGTTTTGCCAGGTTGTAGTCACAACTTTGAAGTTTCGAGTTGGAGGCAAAACCCTTCCGAGGCTTGTGTGGAGTGTGTGTCAGGATGGGTGTCAGTGCTCAGCGGCACTTCGGGACTGTCCTGCACTGCCCTGCCTGCACTGCCCTGCCCTGCCCTGGCAGCGCTGCTGATAACGGGCATTGTTTTTCGACTCCGTGTGTCCCACGCTGGCCTTTGAAGGCGTGCAGAGCGGACATCTAGTGTTCAGAGGGAGAAGTGACACCGCTCGGCGAGGGCAGGGAGCAGGAGCACACCGAGAGCCCTCGAGCGTTCCAGCACTGGAAACTCGTGTCTTCACTAGCTCAACTTCTCAACTTCCAGGTCCATAACCACTGCTCGTATGGGCTCCTCTATGGTTGTACCTAATAACCCTCGGAGGATGAAGCTGGGGAAACCATCAGCAGGTTGGGATGCAGTTAGCTGGCTTTGTTCAGTGCAGAAAGTGGTGAGGCTCCAGAGCTGTGAGGAGGGAAGGTGAGGCTCTCTCCTCTGAGGCAGCTACAACATGTGCAGAGGCAGGAGTCAGCTGTGCCTCTATTCAGCTCCTCAGTGATACTGGCTGTCATATCCCACGTTTAGGCTTCCCTATCCAGGCTGTAACATCAGGATTATTTCAAGCCCTGTGTGATGAGGGAAGATTGTGAAAGGCAAACAAACAAACAGTGTTTGTTGTTCTTCAAGTGGAAACCATGGACCGCTCAGCTCAGGTGCTTTGCTGCACGGTTCAGAACGAACTGTTTGTAGAAAAAAAGACAGGACTGTTTTGTGACAGGTATATTTTGCTACAAGTCCATGTTGCAGCATGAGAAGACAGAGTTGCTGGTGGGTACCCCAGCCCTCCCCTGCCCAGCTAATCCAGCTCGCCTACCGCTGCCCCATTTCCAGCGCCCGCCTTTCCGGCTGGCGAGTGCTGCCTGCTGGCTGAGAATAGCAGCTTTGCTGTTCTGCTGTCTTTAAGTCCCTGTAATGAGTGTCACCCAGAAGAAAGCAGCTGTGTCCCCTGCCCTGCTGGAAAGCTGTGGCCCAGAGCAGCTTAGGCAGTGCTGGGCTGCAGCCGTGCGGAGGCAGCGCAAACGCCGGGTTTCGGGAAGGCTTTAGCGAGGATGACGAAGGACTGGGAGCTTATGCTTTAGATAACAAATCCAGGCCTGCTCCTTCTTTGGAAATGTAGTCAAGCCTAACAAATCAGGGCCTTAACTGCATTGCCTGAGGGTCCTTTAATTGGGCTAAGCTGGTTAATACCCTATTGGCTTTTGTACGCCCACGGGGCCGGCACAGGAATGGTCTGTCCTTTGTGCTGGCAAAATCCCATTGAGCTGTGACCACAGGTGCTGAAAAACCCAATTCTAACTTCCTCACAGGTAGACACTGGCTTCAGGCGTTTTGATTATTATAAGGGAGTTGGATATCTTCACCTACGTGAGATTCATTAGCTGGGTTTCGTTAGCTTGGGTTTTGAGCAATGCTACATGAGCCTTCAGTCCCAGCAGACTACTTGGATGTGCCAGCAGTTAACAGGGGGCAGAGAACTAAAGAATGCTTTTTTTCCAAGGGGATCACCCCATCTAACTTGCTTCCACCCCAAAACCTGGCAGCAGTACAGGTATGAGAGCCTCACCTCTGCTGGTGGAAGGCATTGGCCAAGAACCATGTGCTGCTGCTGCTTCCCAGGCTGCTCAGTGATGAGTTAAAAGGAACCTTCAGAAGGGTGCCAGTCACAGCCACTGCCTGTGGTGTTACTGGTGTGTTGGCTGTGTTAGCTTTCAGGGTGAACCCATCAACATCAACTTGACTTAAATGAAGATTCCAGAGTGAAAGTCAGTAGCACAAGAAGCCAGTGCTTGAGACATTGTCTCAGCTGTGTGAGAGACACAGAGAATGTTCCTCTCTGCAGCTTTTGCACCCTTCAGCCTCTGCTGGAGTGTTTTGCTCTTTTCTGAGTCTAGCTCGTGTGTAACAGCTTCCATAGCTGGTGGCTCTGCAGGGGGGTGAGGTGCCACAGGCTGCACAGCAGAGCTGCACCAGACCCAAGCCCACATGGGGACCCCCACTTCAAGTGTGGGCTTTTGATGCACTAATTCTGCTTGATGAGAGCTGAGTGTGCCCTTCAGGCAGACGTATGATAAATGGCTGTGGGCAGTTGTGTTTCCCAGCTGCTGTGCAGCATTGCACTGGTACAGAGGTGGCTGTGTGCAGCCAAGGGAGAACTGCCAGCTTTCCTGCAGTGCTGACTGTGCAAGAGATTCAGGGGCCTTTGCTTTCATTTGGAAAAGCTGACTTAGGAGGATAATCCACACAGGTGAGTGAGGCAAAAAAACTTTTGAGCAGAAAGATTCTGCACACAGTGTTTGGTTACATCCCCTGGCCACAAAATGAGTCTGAAGAGAGAGAAATGAGTTCCAGATGGTTGTGGTAACTGGCAAGAAACTGAGTCTGATCTTGAGAAAACACTGAAGAGATGAAAGTGGGGGCAGGGTGGTCCAGATAAGGTTGATAAGAAGTGATAGATCATCTTTGGAGCATTCCAAGGCAGGACAGTGAGAGGAACCATTTGTTCCTGGATTGCTGAGGCCCATCAGCCTCTGCTCTGTGAGGATGCTGAGCTCACCTCAGCTACTCCCTGGAGCATTGCTGTGTTCTCACCATAACAGCCTGGGTCTGG
This sequence comes from Ceyx melanurus, assembly GCA_024611195.1. Classification (NCBI taxonomy): domain Eukaryota; kingdom Metazoa; phylum Chordata; class Aves; order Coraciiformes; family Alcedinidae; genus Ceyx; species Ceyx melanurus. Next base: position 27,296 of record JANHGL010003026.1, on the reverse strand, counting down.
CTGCACCAGTTCCTTCCAACCTGGCATATTTCTTCTTTTAAACTAGGAATATACTTGGTGTTCTCTAAACTAGGTGTTTACCTGGTCTTACCTGCCTCCTATTTTTAGTTGTCAGTGGAAGGGTGAGGCAATGTACGTAATTCTCATTACAGTTAATTTAATCCAATTGTGGTGTGGATTTAGAGGTATTTAGTAGGTCATAACTGAGTGGGGGCTCTTTTCCCAGTTACTCTCATAAAACGATGGACACTGATCATCTTTTCAACTTCTGAAACTCAGCACAATGCACGTAGAGGTGGTGATGTGATTTGGTGCCTGTGTTCTGCAGATGCTTCTGTTGATCTCTGCAGCTGCTCCTGGGCTGGCAGGAGGGTCTGTGTGTGTTTGGGTGGGTTCACACCCAAATGTCTCCTGGGGTCACACTTCTCATCATGTGTCAGACACACCAGTAGAGACTGTGGGCTGACTGGGATCAGCACGGTGCTTTTGTCTGATTTTCTCTTTGCCCAGAGCAGCCTCTCTCAGAAAGTTGACGGATCCTTGTCTGGAGTTTGTGGCAAGGATGAGCTGGCAGAGGAGAGCATCCTAGAGATGAGCTCTGCCCCCCAGCCAGCCACTGCTGAGCTGCCCTTGCAGGGGGGAGGAGACACCACCCTCGTGTCCTCCTTCTGCAGGAGGCGTTCAAGAATCCCCACGAGGGCCTTTCTCCTTCGTGCCTCGCCCTGTGATCCGCGCTCGGCCGGGCTGGGGCTGGGCTGTGTCCCCAGGCGGCCCGGAGCCCCCGCTGTCGCCGCGGGAAAGCCGGCTGGCTCTGCCCCCAGTTCAGTCCGCGGATCCAGGCAGCGTTTTGCCTTTGTTCGGGACAGCAGCGAAGCTCTGGAGAGCGGACAGGACTCTGTCCACCCCGTTAGTGCTGGTTCCCAGTTCGGCGGAGCATGGGGCGGCTGCCGGGGGCAGGGAGGGCTCAGCGCGGTCCGTGATGCGGGGACAGCTGGGCTCTGCTCCCTTCCTGCTGCTTCTCCCCGCCGGGTTGTAGGGCAGCCTCTCTCAGTCTGGCCATGGAACTGAAGAAAACTACCTCCAGGGCGTACAACGCTGCTCTCCTGCTGCCACTCTTATTGTGGGGTAAGTTTTCAGTCTTCTCTGCCTGTTCCATACCCAGCTACAGTGCAGTAGCTTCGGATCGAATCGTGGTCTGCAAAGGCAGCAGAGCAAAACTTCACTCTCAGATTGAAGTCTGAAAACTTGTCTGGAAGGTAAAGGGACATTTCTTTTTAGATGTGATTTGCCTTCTGTTTATTTCTTGCCTCCTGTCGTCTTTCTACATGTATGTGTGTAACTGTTCACAGCAGCTATGTGTGTGTAATTAAGCGTTCAGCTATTCTAGTAAACATCTTCTCTGAAAAGTTCTGAATTTTATGGTTGTGCCCACACAGAAGAAACACTGAGCTCTGTTTTCATTCTATGTACTTTATAAATTCATGTAAATAAAAGAGGAGTGTACCTAGGGGAGCATATACTGGAATTCTTCAAGTTATGTGAACATGTCTTTGGGCTCTGAAAGTCACCCTTGCTACAATTTCTTGTGCTCCTTGAACAAACAGATTTCTCTGTTTCATCTGGAGATCTGCAGGGCCTAGACATCTGCTTTAGTCATCTAGGGATTATAAGGTCATGTCAGGAACATGTCCAACCTTTTACTGGAAAGTATGATTGGGATTGAACCTGCATCTTTATCCTCCTTGGCACCCAGGCCAGTCCTGCTTGGCTTCCACTGAGCTGGTGATCAATGACACAAAGAAGTGGAGGTAAAATACAGGGAATATGAAATACAGAAAATAGAATCTGCACCTTTTCTCTGCTAGTATATGCTGAGTGCTGCATGTGGGGTGTTCTCACCTTAGTGGGTGATGTCTATGTACTTGTTGAGAGTTGGAGAATCTTTCAGCTTTTCCTTTGATTCCTCAACAGTCTCTTTTTTTCTCCCCCTCTGAAGCCTCCCTAAATGTCCTTTGCTCAGATCACCTCAGACTCTGAATAACCAAAGTCATAATATGGTTTTCTTTTTTTTTCTCTTTGTACCAGCTCCTTTGTCTGGTTGGTTTGCTGCAAGTGCCTGGAATTCCTCTGGCCAGGGAAGCAGCGGGACTGTCTTTGTATCTCGTAACCATAGCTACTGCTGTGGAGTGGGAGGCAGTGAGGTGCCTTTGTGTGCTGCAGAGGAGGGCCCATTGCCACGGGAGCTGCTGGGCAGCCTGGCAGGGCTGGGGCTGTGCTGTTTGGCACTGATGGCTTCACTCTTGGCCAGCAGTGGTTCTCTTCTGGAGTGCAGGGGGTGACCCTTGATAGAGCCAGCAGAGCTCAGGGGCTGCAGTCACTCCATTGCCCTCCACCTGCTCCTCTTCCGCAGGGGGAATTCTGCCAGCCTGATGTTCAGGTAGCACTTGCAGAACGTTGAGGCCATAAGGAGAAGCCTTTTCCTGCCATATGACTGCTCCTTTTTATTTTCTAATTGGTTGAGTATAAATGTCAGTGCAGCAAAGACTAAGTTACTTGTTGAAAACTTCTGAGAAAATTCTGATTACCAGATGGCCTGTTGCAAGCTGTAGCCACAGGACCATCCTGCAGCCAGATCTGGATTGTCTCCAACTGATTAAAATAAACTCCAGTGGCACTGACTCTGCCTGTGGCTGCAGTTCTGCTGCTGTCAGTGTGCTCATCAGCACAATAGCTCTCAGCTTCTTACCTTCTACAGGAGGTTTTGGGGGCAGAGTCAGTGTCTGCTCATCTTTGTTCCCACAGCTCTGGCCAGCAAGGAGCACAGGGCTTCACACAGCTTTGACCTGGCCCAGGCTGTGGCACACACACACACACACACACACACACACACAGACCTTTTTGCTGGCAGTTTGCTATCTGCTCTAATGCCAGCTCTGGAGATTAGCACAGACATATGGACAGTTTACGTCTTCCTCACTTCAAAAGGTGGAAAGAAAGGAACACAACCTCTTCAGCTGTTGATTGTCAGTGTATTTTAAATAAGAATTGGAAATTAAGGCTCGTGACTCAATCTGGGGAAGTGGATGCCCAGGAACCCCCCTGTCTCAGTGTTTGATCTGTGGGAATGGCTGAGAGATCAGAGAATGTGTAAACCTTGAAGGTCAGCTTGGAGGAGTGTTTGTTAAGGGGAAATACTGGGGTGTCATAAGCACAGCAGATCAAAGTGTTGCTATGGCAATATATGCAATGCTATCATAAAACATGGATTTATAGCTCCATTCTTTCTCCAGGTTCTAGAGGCATAATAGGAGCTACATCTTCAGATCTGCATTCAGACAGGGCACAGCTGATGAAAACAAGCTAGCTGGGCTCTTGCTCTGTGCAAAGACACTTGAATTCCCTGAAGTGGTGTTTCTGATTAATGGTGTTAATGCCTCTGGCCATAGCATTGGCACTGCTCAGCCCCATGGATTGCTGCCCACCACTGGGCACCATTCAGCAGCTCACTGGGCAAGCTGGGCAGGAGGGAGCCAGGAATTGGCATTGGGCTGCTTTGGGGGGTAAATGTTCTGCATGTTTCATGTGGGGAAACTGAGCAACATCTTCTGATGCCTGTCTTAAGGAAAGTCAAGTGGTCTAGACCTTTATAAACTGTTTATAAGCAGACTGTGTACACATCTCTGGCATGGAAAATCTGTCAGACCAAAACCCTAGTATGGAAATGTGATCTCCAGTAACAAAGACAGCATCAGAAGTCTGGGAAGTGATGAACACACAGTATCCATCTAAACCACAGGCTGAACTGTGTGCAGGGACTGCACTCCAGGTATTTGAGTGGCATCCAGACTGGCAGCTGGCTGGGCACTGGGCTTTGTCTCTGACCTGCCAAAGCTCTACCACACAGAGCACAGGCTGGAATGGCAGTGGAAATGACTCTTCTCAAAGGTGCTGGAGGCTTTGCTCAGGTCCCTGGTGTCTGCCTGGGCCATTTATTCAGTGTTGTTTTGGAGGCGCTGCCTGCCAGCATTGCTTTTTGGTTGTCTGATCTTTATTTGAGGGTGTCTTTTTCTTCACTGTGTCATGTCTTGCTTCACAGAGATTGTCAGATCTGATAACCTGAGATGGAAATGATGGTGCTTGTATTCAGCTGTATCTCATCTGGGTTTTCACTGAAGTATCACTTCTCCTTTTTATACTATTTGAACAGCCATAAGAAAAAAATTAAATAGTTAGTATGGAAAATTGCAGAGGAAGAGCTTGACTCTGGGGATCCTGAGGGGAATTGACTGTGCCCGATCCTCACGGTGCCATCACCTGAGTGTGAGTCCAGGGAATTCAAACAAAGGCTGGTGGGAAGTTGGGGAGAAGGGAGCAGCTGGTGGATGAGAATAAAGCCCTTCAGCAGAGCCCGTCCCGATGGCTGCAGAGGTGCTAATCTGCTGCAGCACAGGGGCTTAGTGGTTGTGATCAAACACTGGTGTTTTGGAAAGCTTCCCGTGCCCACAGCCCATTTCCTGCTGTTGAGTAGAAAAGGCCCCTGCTAAAGCAGCTCTGAGACAGACAGGGAGTACAAGTTGGAATGTTTTAGGCTAGGTGAAAAACTGGTGCCAATTACTAGCCTGTCATGAGCTTGTCAGTGGTGTCAGAGAACTTCAGGGCATTGTTTTCTGGTGCTGTTTGCTCAGAGCTGGGAAGAAAGGGTTTAATCTCTGTGTCAAGAAGGAAATGGGGCTTGTAAAACCCTGGGATGTGTAAAGCCACCTGAGGAGTCTGTGCTCCTGGGACAAGTACACAGAGGGCACTTTGGTTTCATTCTGCTGCTGCCTCCCGTGGCAGATGTGCCAGAGGTAGCAGGGCTGGGGAGGGGGTCGGGGGTCGGTGAGAGCCCCTGTCAGGCCTGTCCTGGTGTGGATCCTGGGAACAGGCCCTTTCACTAATCCTTTACACTGACCAGGACAGGGAAAGATCAGCAGAGGTCGGCAGGGATTTACTAATCTAAGCACATGCCTTGCTGTTGTCATGGCGACAGAAGTCCCCATTCCTCGGGGAGCCTTCCTGCGGTGGGTGTTGCTGGTGCAGGGGCTCCCTTTCCCTGCTGGGGGCTGCTGGGTGAGCCTGGCTGGGCTCTGCCCTTCGGCTGCCGCTGGGAACGCTGCTGCTCTCCCTCGGGGCTCATCCAGCTCTGGAGCGAGGAGTGCAGGTGAAATCCACCTGAAAGGGTCTTTCGGTACGAGGTGATAGTCCCAGGGAGCAAGATCTAAAACAGCAGGGAAGTCAAGGAGTCACTGACAAACTCCTGCACCCAAGGGAGTTGGTACATCCCGACTGAGTCCTGATCTTGAAATGCAAATAAAAACAGCATGAAAGAAGCAGTCCCTGCCCAAAGGGTAGCATTGAGCTGAAGGCTAACACTGTAGCACTGAACCCCTTCTGATGGGCCAGTCAGGGAGGGCTCAGTACCTTTATCCTGCTCTGGCAGGGGTTGGACTGGATGGTCTTCAGAGGTCCCTTTCAACCCCTGTGATTAATGTTCCCAGAACTATTCCAGGTAAAGTGCCCAGTCTGACATCCTATACCACTTCAGAGCCTGCCTGCTTGTGTTGTCCTATTTGAATAACATGAAATATATATATAAAAAAAGCCCCACCCATTGTCAAACTTGTCTTTCAGTAGGGAGGAAAGAAGGTGATCTCTGGGCTCTGATCTCTGATCCCTTTCTCTGCTGAAATGTTAATTGACCATGAGGAGCACCTTTAAGGTGATACTTGCTGAGCATGAGATCAGCTGTGTCCCCAGTTTGAGGGTGTCCAGAAGATGTAAGGCAGTGAGCAGTGCTAAAGCAGCAGCTCACAGGCAGTGAAATCAAGTGGCTGAAGCTCCTTGTCCTGTGTATTTTCTTAGTAACTCATAACTGGTCTCTAGTAAAACCTTGTGCCAGCAGTGCTGCCATAATGCCACGATGGAGAAGGGAGGCTCTGAAAGAAGTTACTTCAAAGAAACTCATGTTGTGGGAGACATTACCCCTGAGATTGCACACTTGTGAGATAACAGAGCTGAAGGGTTGGTTTGTTTTTGAAAGAGAAAGACAGAAACTCTTTGAGAACCTCCTCCCTGTGGTGGCTCCTGCAGCTCTGCCAGGGCAGTGCAGCAGCATCTCGTCCCAGTTCATTGGAATAAGAGATTCCTCTGGAAGAGAGACAGTGAACAGCTCCCTGCCAGGGCATCCCCAGCTGCCCAGCATCCCCTCCATTCCCACTGCCCTTCTTATGGCTGCTGCAACTGCCCTTGGACAAGATCCTTTAAAAGGGTAGAAAGCATGAAATTATTCAACCCAGTTATTACAGCAAAGCCTGATACTGTTACTTGTTTACCTTAAAGTCATAAAAAAGGTCACAAACCTCATCTTTTAGGGAAAATCTTTGTCAACTACTTCTAGAGTGTAAAACCAGACCTGTCCTGACAGGGCTCAATGAATGCTTTATATGGGACTCTGGTAGCCTTTGAAGTTCCTCCTAATCCACCCCTAAATGTCTGGTCCCTGTTCTTCAAAGAGGCTGGAGTCTTCTCCAGTTTCGTTTCAGAGGAGCTGCAGGATAGTATGACTGTGATATATTTATAATGCCTTTTCCCCTTACAGACATCACTGACCCATATTCTTCTTGTGAAACATAAAGATCCCAGATGTGCTTGGTCATCCAGCAACGACTTTGGTGGGAAAATATAAACTCTTGTCATTCAGTGACTTCTTTGACCTGATTTTCAGCATTTTCATGAAACAGCAGAGTCTGAATTAGATGTTTTCATGCTTGGTGTGTTGTGCGGCAGGAAAAGTTATTCATTGTGCTTGTTAGCATTTGGTGCATAGCAAGATGCTATTCACAGGCATAGAATAATCTGTTGCAGAACTGAGAGGAGCTATTGTATGGCCCGGGACTGATGGATGACAATGACAAAGGCAGAGCTAAAACACCCTGTGTGTTCCTTCTCCAGCTGGGTGCTGGTCCAGTGCTACCCCCCTGGGATCTTGCAGAGTGTGTTGCACAGCCTGGGGATGTCACTAGTGTTGTGCTCCCCTGTCGCAGCTGAGATTTCCCTTTCTGCCATCCCTCTGTAACAGGTTGTTTGAATTGGTGTCTCCTCGGTGGGATTCCCCAGCCCAAGGCCCAGCAGTGCCCGGGCAGGAAGGGAAGGGAGGCTGCTCCTCACTCCCTCCAGGGCATGCTCTGTCCTTGGGAGCTGTCCCAGCATTAGCCTCTGTGCTATATGCAGGGGCCTGCATGGCATAATCTCGGAGTTAGTGTTCTTAATGCTCCTGTAACCTCTGCTCAGCAGGGCAGACACCGGGGTCATTCTCTGCAAGCTGCAGTTCACAGAGCGGTTTGAAGTTCTCAGATGTTGTTTTGTTTCTGGTGATTTTTGCTGCAGCCTGCTCTGCGTGTGCCTAGGAGCAGGGCTGTGCCACTCCAAAACACATCCTGCTGGAGTCACTGCTTTTAGACAGGACTAAAGTAACATCAGGTCACAGAAAGGAGCTAAAACACAGCACAGGGCAGGGGTTCAGCTTCTCCTGTGCACTTCTCACGTAACCAGTTACTACAGAATACAAGTGCACGTAACCAGTTACCACTGGACTGTGGAGACTGGAGTTCTGTTACTATCCTGCTCTTCTTTGCTAAGCCAAGAGGACCTTCTGACTTTGCAGTGAAGATTTCTGTTGCCTTGACCTGGTGTCTGCCTGTAGTTCAGCTCCATTGTGTCTGTGGGTTCGTGTGTGACTGTGGGGTCACAGACTTGTCACCCCCCCTTTTTGTAAGGGACAGGCATCAATGACTAATAGAGATTATTGAAGGTACAAAAATGTGTTTGTTGGGCAAGAGTGTTGGAAAAAGGCAGGAAATAGCAAAGATGCTTGATATTTATCTTGATTTGCAAGAACCATGTAAACTGTCTACTTGGATGGAAGCAGCAGACAGAGCAGGTGGCCTTTGAAATGGCTTTGGCCAGTCTGCACGAGCAGTGCTTGGTCATGCTGCTGAAAAGGGAATTTCGTTGCAGAGGGAGGCTGCTGTGAATCAGACTTGAGCTTTTTTTTTACCATAGGCTGTGCTCCTGGCCCATGGAAAGTGCAGGCTGGGACTGGTTACTCATTAAGTGTACAAAGGCTCCTGCCTAGTAAAGCTCATCTGCAAATAGTTTCCTGGGCTCCCACTCTTAATTGCCACAGAGATTCCAGGCAGATTCCGTCATCCTTGTTTTCTGCCTGACTGGGAATCTGAGAATAAAAGGGTTGATGGCAGAATAATGAGATTGCTGGACAGTGCAATGCTCAGCAACTCTCCTCGCCATCACATGAGAGGACGGGAGGGGTGGGTGTAGATGCTGGGAAGAGAAAGGGCTGCCTAAACCCCTGAGCACCCTCCCTCCCCCATCAACACCTCCTCTTAAAAGTCTTAGAAACACCAGGGTCTTTTGGTGGGAGGAATCTGGGGAGGTCAGCTCAGGGGCAGGCTTTTGTAAACCAAAGTCTCCCGTAAATCCCTTTCAGGCCCTCCAACTGGGTGCCTCCACCTCCAGGTCCAAAGAGAGCGAGGAGCTGATGGCAGCCAGTTGGATGAAAAGCACTGATGGCAGATTAACTACTGGGTGCAGTGGAAGGTGCACCAGGGCAAGGCAGGCACGACCAAAAATGGGCTGGGATAATGATGTCATGAGTGAGGGAATGTGTAGGGTCAGCTGAGGAGTGATGCTGTGGTGGATGATCCTGGCAAACCCTTCTCGTGGAGCGTGGCGTGTTCGGAGGGCGCGTCTCAGCGGGCAGCACTGCAGGGAGGCCATGGGTGGTGAGCTGGGGCTGGTGTCAGGGCACTGCCTGCACCCAACCCCAGGGCCTGCTTCCTCTCCCTAGCCAGCCCACGCTTGCCTCAGAGGGCAGCAGAAAGGGCAAAGTGGTGTCTGACCCCCAGGCCAAGCTAAGCTGGCGATGGCCAGGCAAAGTCAGGATTGTCTCAGCAGAAGCAGGAGCTGTTTCTCAGATACCATTTCAGCAGAAGCAGGAGCTGTTTCTCAGATACCATTTGCTGTGTCATGAGTGCCACCTCTGCTTTGGGGCTGTTCATAGAGATTTCACCGACTAGAACAGCCCTTTGCAGCGTGGAATTGAGGTGGGCACGTGGACGCTGGCAGGGCTACGAGTGCTAACACAGTCTCTTGTCTCAACAGGCACGTCATACTCTGACAAGGATAGTGGCTGTTCCTCATCCCCCTGTGAGAATGGAGGGAGCTGTAAGGATCTGGAAGAGGGTTACGAGTGCATCTGCCCCACGGAGCCCGTAGCCTACACGGGCACAAACTGTGAGCACCTCTATGACGCGTGTGCTAAACACGACTGTCCTGCCCACAGGATTTGCAGCCAGACTCCAGGACTCCTGGAATATGAGTGCGTCTGTATGCCTGGCTTCACAGGTATTGATTGTAACGTTGATATTGATGAGTGTGAGAGCAACCCTTGTCCAGACCCTCGTTTTGAATGCGTAGATAGTGTAAATGGCTACAGCTGTAAATGCCAAACGGGACCGAATGGAGAAGGCTGCCAAACAGAAAGCTCTGTGTGCTCTAGCCACCCCTGCCTAAATAACGGGACGTGTGTCGAGGGTCCCGGGGACTATTCCTGCGTCTGCCAGCCTGGCTTCACCGGGGCCAACTGCAGAGACAACATTGATGAGTGCGCCTCGACCCCCTGCCAGAACGGAGCCATCTGCCGGGACAGGGTGGACGAGTATAGCTGTTTCTGTGTGCCGGGCTTCCAAGGATACAACTGTGAGATAGACATCAACGAGTGTGCCTCCCGGCCCTGTAGAAACAATGGCAGCTGCCTCAATCAGATGGATCACTATGTGTGCCAGTGCGTCCCCGGCTACACAGGTACCTGTCGCCCTTGGGCCGCCTCTCGCTGCTCTCTAGCTCTGCCCTTTGCACACCTGTCTCCTAGTGTTAGTGCTGTCCTCAGCAGCTGCTGTGCAGCCCCTGGACTGAAGCTCTCCTGCATGGCTCACGTTTCTGGAGTGCTGGGTGCTGTGTGTGAACGGGTGTAGGGCTGCTCCTTGCACCTTCCAGGAGGCTTAGATTTCCGTGGGTGGTGTGGATGTTGAGAGACCTGGATCTAGGGGACAGACTGAGACCTGAGTGCTAGTTACAAAGTAGATGTGGTTAGCTCTCAGTAATAAACTAGGGGAGATAACACCCCAAAAGAGGTTTGGGATCAGGAACTGTGTACTTGGTGTTTCCAGGTGTAACTTAGCCTGTGTGGTAAGTGGTTCTTTGAAACAGTCTATTTGGAATAAAGTGCCTTTTAGTTGGAGATAAAGTGCCCTTTAGTTGGAGATTTCTAAGTCTTTCACACCTGGTGTGTTCTGGCATGTGACAATTCTCTCTTCTTTTGTGTGTGGCTGCTAGTGGTGACTCAGAGCCCTACACCTGTGAGTTATCAGGGAGGGAGGCAGTGGGGGGTTCTCTCACCAGCCCTGCTTATCAGGGTGGAATGCAGTTGTACTGCACCCGAGTCTGCCTGGTACCATCTAGCACAGGAACTTTCTCAGCCTCCCTCGTTGTCACAGGCTGAAGTGTTTAAATTAGGTTGCTGTGAAGGAATGCTGCTGATTACCAGTGGAATGAGGAGAAGTTACAACATCAGGAATGCAGCCCCTGATGCTGACTCACTCTGATAAAAATGTACAGAGATGAAGGAGAAAAAAAAAAGATAATTTCTGTGTAGGCCTTAACATTGCTGCTGATTTGGAGTATCAATTCTGTCTTTGCAGATCAGTTCCTTTTTTTATCTTAATGCTGAATTCTTGATTCAGGATTGTGGGATTCCCCTGCCAAAGCAGAGATAAAATGACCCCAGCAGCTGGAAGAGCTGCTTGTCTTCCAAATTATCCTGATATTAAATCTGAGGCTTTGCATTATGATCTAGGGCTTCAGCCAGAGCTTCTAGGGCAAGGCTGGTTGTTCCCTGCTGCTTGCAGCTGGAATTTGGGTGAAGGAAGTTTTGTGTGGGTATTGACGGGTTTCAACCAGCAGATTAGGGGGCCCACATTCCATCAGGATTAGGATGGCCATGTCCACTGTGTGGTGAGCCTTTGTCAAGAAGGGGAGATTAGATGGATTGGCAGGTGCCACTGCAGTGACTAAAGGTGGGAGGTGATGCCAGGCCATGGACAGCTAAGAGGTGGAATACAGTATGGGAAGATAGGTGCATGAAAGTCTCACAGGAGCTCTTATTCTGTCAGGGAAAGTTGAAACTTTGGACCAAAAAAACGTGACTTACTCATATTCTAGACTAATAGCATTGGAGCTAGCCACTAATATCTAACAGTGTTTCATAATAAAATTACTAACATCCAGTGTCACTGTAATTAGCATTTGGCACTGCTTTAATGCTTTCTTCCTAGGTATCTCAAAGCAAATCACAAATATTATTTAAACAAATGGAACAGTGCTTTGGGTAAGCAGGTAGAGGTCACTCTTCCCATACCCAAAAAGCACCAGCCTCTGATGCAGATCACTGGATCTGATTAATAGCAACACAGCACAAGTGCCATGTCTGACTGAAACTGAGAGAGCTCTACCATACAGAACAGTTTAAATCACACTGGCTGCCCTCAAAAGATCCCAAAACATATCAACTGCCATTAGATTTTTAAAAACTGTGCAAGATGAAGATTTTTATGGCTTGTTGAGGAACTGGGTGTTATTTGTGAAGCTGGCTGGCTGCTTCAGCAAACCTGACTGAAAGTGGCCAGAGCTTTGCAAATACTGCAAATTATTTCTGAGTTTGGTAGAAGACTAAAATCCAAAAGTCTAGACAAAATAATGTTGTTTCCAAATCAGAAATGCCCTGATTTGTAAGAGCCACATGCTGTTCATGAGCTCCCAGTACTCTCATGGTAAAATGAGAGGAAATCTCTGTGCTGATGGGTTGGGTTCCAGCATGGCTTCTGTGACTGCAGCCTGGAACACAGGCAGCACTGACACCCTTTGCTGGCTTTAACACAGGGTTTCTCTGTTTTGTAACCAAGGTGTGAACTGTGAAGCTGAAATAGATGAATGTGCTTCAGACCCCTGCCAGAACGGGGCCTCGTGCAGCGATCACGTTGGGTTCTACACCTGCACCTGTGCACCAGGGTTCCAGGGCGTGCACTGCGAGGAGGACACGGATGAGTGTGCCAGCCAGCCCTGCCAGCACCACGGCCTGTGCCACGACCTCGTTGCCAGGTGAGGCAGGTACCAGCCCTGGAAAGCTCTGCCTGGAGTAACCTGGGACAGCTGCAGTGGAAACCTGCGTGGGGCCTTGGATTCAGTGACATGGACAGCCCAGTGGCAGTAACTGGGAGTGATGTGTGGCAGTGAGTGAGAAAGAGCTACCCAGAGCAGAGGTCCTGGAATACAGAAAGGGCAGTAGGAAAAGATTCCAGTTGTTGCTTCCAGATGGCATATCATATGCTAAGGGAAGTGCTTTGCAGAGCATGAACAGCAAAGGCCACAGCTGGGAGCATACCTGTGTGTGTGGATGTGCCTTTTCAGGGGTAAGGTGTGAACACAGGCTGACAAGGGTTGTCTTCTCTGTCCTCAGCATGGTGTGTTCATGCAGATGGAACTGCCTTCTCCCTCTGCCTGCAAGGGGGTGTGAGGAGTCACAGCCTAGCTCCACTTGCTCTGCTCTCACACTGGGATTTGCAGTCACACTGAGAGCTTATGCATTGCTCTGTTTTTCTGCCCCACAGCTACCAATGTGACTGCAGTGATACAGGCTTTGAGGGGGACCACTGTGAGCTGGATATCCTGGAGTGTGCCTCTGAACCCTGTCTGAACAATGCCACGTGTGTGGAAGGAGTCAAAAACTACAGCTGTGCCTGCTGGCCAGGTAGGTTAGACATCTCTTTTGCTGTGCAGCCATGCAGGCCCACGGTGCTGGAGAGCACCCAGCACAGTGCTGTATTAAGTGAAGAATGAAGGATGATACTGCATGGTCCAGTGTGATTTTTGCATTGTCTGAAACTGTGAGGCTGTCACTGCTCCCCTTTACAGGCCACCCCGAGCTCCAGTTCAACCTGATTCTCAACCATAACATTGTCTTTCTCTTTCCTGCTTTTTCCATGGCATGTTTTTTTCCCACGAGGTGATCCTTCCCTGCAAACTGGCCAGCTGGCTCCCGTGTTAGCCATGGTGGAGAAGCCACTGCAGTGTCTCCTGGGGCTTCACCTCACCTTGAAGCATCTCTGTATTTGGGAGACTAGTTGCAGTGAAGTTGTGCATGCTGTTGACACTGTCTCTGGCAGGTTATTCGGGGCAGCACTGTGAGGAGGATGAGGATGAGTGTGCAGCAGCTCCCTGTCTCAACAGAGGCATGTGCTTCCAGCGCTCCGACCCCGCCCACTACGGGACACAGCCCGGCTTCCCCAGCAGCTTCAGCTACAGCCAGGCAGCTGGGTTCCTCTGCTGGTGCCAGCCAGGCTTTGCAGGTGAGCTGCACAGGAGCTCTTCATCCTGCACCTGCTGCAGGGTTTGAGGAGACAGGAGGAGCAGCACCAATCACCTAACTGCCTGGCAGCCTGATGTTCACACGCTGTTAAGAATGGGTTGCAGGCAGCTGCTTTCTGGGCTGTCTCAGGGCTGAGGAAACAGCCTCTGCACTTCTCAAGTGCTTTGATGAATGCCTTCTGGCTATGCAGATGCCAGGGTGGTTTCTCTTTGTCAGTCTCTCGTGCATATGGCAGAATTCATCCCTACAGGGTATCTGTGAAACTCCTCTTCAGAGGAAGCTAGTTCCCTGGAGTCTTAGATAACTATTCTAGATGTTTCCTGGATAGAAAGTATTCTCATGACAGCTACAGTATAATCAGAGTGAGTAGAAGAGGGAGTTCTTGATATCTTGCTCTTGGGGCTAGAAGCTCTGTGAAATATCACCCTGGTTTATGAATGTGTAAAAAAGGCTGGATTTAAAAGCTGAGGAAGCTCCCTGGTAGAAGGAGCTAAGCAATGATACTTTATTTTTTCAGGGAAAAAATGAGAGTTTGGTCCGCTATTGAACAGATGGGAATGGTTCATAAGGTCCTGGTCCTGCCACTGCTCCTTTTCATGGCACAGGAAAATTACTCAACCTTCTGTACTTGGTTTTCCCAAGTGCTTTCAGTGCTGGTGTTTGTTTTGCTAGTGTCTGGAGACACATGCTATAGTTCAGTAAATTCTTCTGCATTTTTAGATGTCAAACAAACGATGCAAAAAATTAGGAACGTTGTTGTCATTCAGCTTCTTCCCTTCAGTGATGCCCCTGGGCACTGAGGCTGCCTGTTTGTGTTTTCACTTCCCAGGGGAGACCTGTGCCACCGACATCGACGAGTGCGAGTCCCAGCCCTGTCAGAACGGAGGGCTCTGCCTGGACCTCAGCAACAGCTTCCTCTGCCACTGCCCTCCAGGTTATTCAGGTAATGCTGGTGCAGCAGGGTGGCTGGAATCCCGTCCTCATGGTCCACTCGTGCCAGAGTCCCTGTGTTGCTGCAGGACTGGATTCCAGGGCTGGGTAGGCCAGGCTGCTGAGCAGAGCTGGGAGGGACTGTGGGAGTGGTGCAGCAGGAGCTCTGCAGTTCTCAGCTCAAACCCCATGGGAAAGCTGTGTGATTTTGGTCAAATAAGTTGATAGGCTGTGGATGAGAGTTTGAGGTGTAAGATCACCTGTGTAGAAGAGTCTGAGATCAGTGTATCAAGGGGATCTGTGTCCTGGAGTGGGAGTTCTCTGGAGGAGCTGTGGGGTTGGGTTTATACACATATTGTGAAGATGAACAAAACCAGCTTCAGATCAATAAGGTGTGTTTAACATTCTGGTTATCACAAGCTACTGACTGAAGCAGATTGGCTCAGCAGCACATAGCACATCTGTGAAACATCTCTGTTCCCTAACACCCCTGGATGATAAAAGCCAGTGATTTTTGGCTGAAGGCAGTAATCTGCTATGTTAGGAGGTCAAAAGGTCTTTGTGATGTGAGCAAATGAAGCCTTCTCTGTTTACAAGGGGATGGGGAGTCTGGATTCTTACACACATGCCCTGCCTGACCCTAATGGGTCTCAGTTTTCTAGCTGAGAAACCTGGGGCTGGTGAGCATTCCACCTCAGCTCTGTTGGGAAGGTACACTGCTAACTAAGCCTAAACCTCATCTTACTTTAAAATATTCCTTCTCAGTCTTCTGCCTCTTTAAATTTCATGTGTGCTCTCGAGCAATTTAACACCAAAAAGCAGTTTATAAGGAAGGTGATCCCCAGCCCAGTCTTGTTTATGTATTTTGAGGTGCATGTGCCTTTTCCACAGTGTTATTAGGCTGCCATCTCGTGGGAAAAAGAAAAACTTGAAGCCAGAAGAAAACCTTGTGCCTTTAACATTCTCACAACAGCAGGTAGCAGCATTCCAGAGACTGTTTTACACCTTTATTGCATGGAAAAGTTTTGTTTGCCTTCTGTGGTCGTAGTGGTTGAGCTGTATTGGTGTATCTGTGCAGATCTTTCCTAGGAAGACCCATTATCCAGGTGCTTTTAACTGCCAGAGTCTCAAATCAGCTCCTAGTTAACACCTTCTCTGACTGGGGTGAGTTCTTTGAGGCATTTCTGTCTCATTTCCTTTAGATTGCTAATTTAGGCTCAGACAAGAAAAAATTGCTTTCACAGATGAGGTCTTTGAAAATAGGCTTTTATCTAAGTCTTTATTGCCACAGTGCTGTACTGATGAGCTGAACTCTTGTCCAAAGAGATGGTTGAAAGTTTATCCTGCTTGTCAGGATTCCCACGCACAGATGTGCCCTGTTCCCTTTGCCTCCTTCAGTGCCCCAGCACCCTCCCAGAGTTCAGAATTTCACTTTGCTTTGCCCAACTGCAGATCTCTGTAATCCCTTCCAATTCTTAGCGTGCACATGGGCAGAAAAGCTGACAGAAACAGGATGATGGGCAAAGGAGTGCTGGAGTTCACTCTGTTGCATCAGATTTGGGTTCATTAGTGTTTGAAGGGGATTAGAAGCAGGTTGCTCTTCTGGATATTGCTTTTGCTAAAGGACTTTGTCTCAGCTGAGGTAGTTCTGACACATTACTCCAGTGAAAGGCTGGGAGCAGTCTGGGAGATCAGTGAGTGCGTGTGGAGGAGTGAAGCTGACAGGGAAATAATAGCAATTAATCTCCCCTCCTTTGTCAATTAATCCCAGTACAGTCATGCTGGGTAAACAGCTTATTACTTCATATTAGGATCACAGAACAACTTTGTGAAGCTTCCCATAACGTTTCTGTTCAAAACACATTTCTGTGGCAGCTTAGATCTGCCATGAACTTGGGTTTCAGCTGCCTCTGCTGATTAAAGTGAACTTGCTACTCTGATGAAGAATGCTTTCTTGGGGCAGCAGGGGCTCTTTCTGCATTTTCTTTTTTTTTAATTCAGTCTGAGGAATTTGGGGAGTGTTGGGACAACAATGTGAGTCAGGAGGAATTCTTCCTCTGCAAATTAACTGCCTCAGAGCTGTCTCAGGTGACAGCAGTGCAGGGACATGGGCCAGCCCTCTCTGAAATGGAGTTGTTTCTAAAGTGGTGCCTCAGTCCTCAGGGGACTGCACAGGAGGTCCTGAAGAGCCTGTTCATGTGTCAGTTTGTGCTTTAGTAGGGGTGTACCCCAGGAGGGAGTATCAGTCAAAAACTGGCATGGGCACTAAATGAAGTGAGGAGAAAGAATCCCGCATGGCCTTGGAAATTATGTCAGCCAACATCAAGAGAAAAAGCATATTAGGAAAAAAAATGGAAACACAAGACAAATTTTTATTCACAGGAATGGTTTCAGTCCATGTTCTAGGCAAGGGCCAGGACATGGAAAAGTCAGGTACCTCCATTTGGAGTGGGAACTGATTTCAGTCTTTAAAGGCTTTTAAGTGGCCTGAGCACTCCCATTCCTGTTTGCACACCTGCTCGTTGTGTGAACCCCAGTGCTGAGGGCTGGGTGAGCCCAAGGGAGAGGGCACAGCACCACTGTCAGGGAACTGCAGCCCCCCAGCACTGGACCTGGGATCAGAAGTGGGGGTGCCACAGGGCCGAGGAATGCTGCTGCCTCTGTGAGAGCTCAGGTGAGGTGAGGTGGTGGTAAAGGTGGAAAGGGTTGTGAGTTTGACTGTATCCCAGTGGAACTGGAGGGCTGACTGAGCCATGATCTGTCATCTGTCCTTAAAGCAGCAGAGCCTCTTCTGTGGAGCTCCTGAGGCCCCTCTTGTGAGCCCAGTTCACACAGACTTGAGTTCCTGGGTCCTGAAGTCAATGGGAGATGCATCTTCCCACTAGTCAATCCCCTTTGGATAGATGTAGTTTTTCTGTGCTGGCATTTCTTGATGTCAGAGTTGTTTCAGAGATGTAGCCTGTACAGTAAGGGCAGCTGAAAGGTTAAGCTAGTGAAGAGATTAGAGGACTGCCACCCCTTCAGCAGAATCCCTTTGGGTAACTATAGCTGAAGGGAGCCAGGAAATGCTGGTGAGACCCTCCCTGCTTCCCTGCTGCTCCACCCTGCAGCTCCCTTCACAGGGATGCCCCCTCACCACTCTTGATGCCAGTTCCACTGCAGCCTGGCAGTGGGTGGCTGGGTGGGCACCAGCAGTAACTGCAGCTCACTCTGCCTCATACAGAGAGGACCACATGTGACTCTCTGGGAAGTTTTGACTCCACACAAGACCTCACCATCTCCCTCCAACTTCTGTCTGTAAAACTGACTGGCATGTTTGGATTGAGTGAAATGAAGACAGTAAAATAGGGGCAGGAGTTGCTGGAATGCTTTCATTTAATATCTGAAAGTGATGCTGCCAGAGCAGATTCTGAAGGCTGTCGTGGGAGTTTTTGTTTGCTTGGACCTGATGTTGATACTAACACAGATTCCAGGTTTGGTGAGAAGTTCCCAGATAACATTTCTTCACAGGAATCAGAACCTTCTCAGGGCTCCTTGCAACCTGAAAATACAATTCTGCTGCCAGGAACTTTACAGTATGAAACTAACCACATTAAATGAAAACCAAACCAACCCAGAACCACAGAGAAAAACCCATGGTATTGTAGCAGATGTTACAAGGCTGCTAATAAGGAAAAATAGAATTTTGTTTCTGCAGTCCCATGTTTGAACCAATACAATCAGGATGATGCAGGGAACTCTATTCAGTTTGACTCCAGAGAAGGAGCTCAGGTGGTTAAAACTTGAGCTTTTCTGTGTGAGTGCAGCAGGGTGGAAGTGCTTGTGCTCAAAAGTGCAGAGAACAGGGCACGTGGAGGAAGGGAACTGCACCGAGTGTGAACATACAGCAGGGCCCTGTCCTGCATCTGTGGCTCTCCTGATCTGCATGGCTTGGGCATTACCCAGTGGTGGAAATACAGCTTGTGGGCTTAGCCTGTTCACAGAGCAATCCCTATTTCAGCCTTGCTGCTGGAATGTGGCAGGTTGAGCTGGGCTGGTTGGGCAGGGGCTGGGTCTGCAGGGGCTGGGTCTGCAGGGGCAGGGGCTGGTTGGGCAGGGGCTGGGTCTGCAGAGGCTGGTTGAGCAGGGGCTGGTTCTGCCTGAGCCGCTGCCCGGGCTCCTCTGCACATTCCTCGTGTCAG
>JANHGL010003025.1:87813-119548 GCA_024611195.1 Ceyx melanurus | reverse complement strand
AACTAAACCCACACTTCTCAAGCTTGGCTGTGAGGATCCCATGGGATACTGTATCAAAAGCCTTGCTAAAGTCAAGGTATATCACATCCACTGCACTTCCCTCATCTACTTATATTTTCATAAAAGTCTATCAGATTAGTCAAACATTACTTCCCCTTGCAGAATCCATGTTGACTACTTGTGAGAAGCCTCCTTTCCTCCAGATGCTTAGAGATGACATCAAGGACAAGTTGTTCCATCACCTTTCCAGGGATGGAGGTGAGGCTGACAGGCCTGCAGTTACCCAGGTCCTCCTTTTTTGCCCTTTTTAAAGATTGGGACAACAATTGACATCAGACTTCATGCAGGGAATTGTGCCTATTTTAGCAGCTGCATCAGATGATGAGTTTGCAGCCAGCCTTGCTCCTTTCCCCCAGCTGCTCCCTCCAGTGCCTGATGGGTTTTCAGCCTCTGGTTCAAGGTTTCCCATTGTGTTCCCTGCCCTTGAAATGCCTAAAGATCTGGGAGTTTAGGAGGAGAAAAATTATCTTTGCACTCACTGCTGAGCCTTCAGCTGCAATCCTTGTGCATGGTGGAATGCAGGTGGTAGGCAGCAGTCTGTAGTTACATCAAGGACTGTGAATAGAGGGGAAAGAGAGTACTCAGAGATGAAACCCTGGCCAGAATGGAATCAGAAGGAATTTAGCTGTTTACATGAATGGAGCCAGGATTACCCCTCCAGCCAAGATGATAACACCCTGTAGTTTATCTATAAATTTACTCTTGTTTTCTGCCAGCAATAAACACAGTAAAAAGTAAGATAAAGATGTATCAAAGCAGCTGACTGTGCCACAAGGGATGTTTCTCTTAGCTTAAGGCCACAAGATTATCTTACACAAAGCAATAAGTATGAAAGTCGCTGTTCAAACACCGCACACCACCATTGTTTATTTTGTCCTATCACAGCTAATCATAACCCTTTCAAAATGCTGAGCAGATATTATGGAAAGCACTGCACTGTCATTAGTGTGGAAGGTGATCATTGCTGGATTGGAGAGTCCACTTAAACCACTTCAGCTGTGGTTTATAGGCATTGTTATACACTGCTCTGCAACTCATCTGCTCTTGAGAACGTACACTGGTGATAGGCAAGAACTGTTCTGAATGTGAACTTTGACATACTCCAAGATCTGACTGATTATCTAAGCCATATATAATGGTACCATAGCCTTAATATACTTTCTCCATACTTTGGCAAGGGAAAAGGGATTTGACACATAGCTTTTCTTAAGTGCTGGCACAAATTCCATTAACACTGAGCTATTCTACTGGAGGACTGTAAGAAAACCTGATGTTTTTAAGACATTACTGGTCATGGCTCTCTGTCCTGCTTAGGACAAACACATTGACACTGTTGATCAGATATATCTCTGAGATATACAACTTGCTGCTTAGGAGATAAAAATGTGTGTCATGTCCATTTGTTTAAGGCTTTCTTTTTCCTAGGATCTTCCCAACTCTGTCTGCAACCTAGCTGTCCTTGAGAAATGACCATTTGACCTCAGACAACCATTGATGATTTACTGATGCAAGACAATCATCACAAGGAGTGAGATGACAGAGCTGAGGACACCACAAGAACTTGCGTACCTTGGTACTGAAGGCTACTGCCTTCCC
Organism: Ceyx melanurus; assembly: GCA_024611195.1. Classification (NCBI taxonomy): domain Eukaryota; kingdom Metazoa; phylum Chordata; class Aves; order Coraciiformes; family Alcedinidae; genus Ceyx; species Ceyx melanurus. The sequence continues at coordinate 117,892 of JANHGL010003025.1, read as the reverse complement.
CAGAGAACTATCAGCTCACCCACCCTCACTGCACAGCTGATGGTCCAGCACATCAGCCGAGGCCATCAGGACTCTGCACTGAGATTACACCAAATTGCACATCAGGATTCTGGCAAGGGGCAACTGGCAACAGCAGGGCCAGGGATGATAGAATAGCAGCTAGCCATTTCAGGCCATTTTCCTACACAAGTACAACATAACAGCCATCGATTTGGATTTGTGCCTTTTTACTAGAAGGATATTGACACAGGGTTCTTTTTTTTTCTCCCCCTTTTTGTACCCACAAACACACACGGACTGGTACAGCTTTTCGAAAACTTCATAACAAGAGATTTAAAACATACTTGATTTTGATTTCTGCTTGTTACAAACACTACAGGTTTGAAGGCACCAAAAAAAATAATAGAATCTTTTCATTTGGAAGAAAACTTCAAGATTATGGACACCAGCAGTCCAAGACCTTTAAGTCATCAGGTCCTAGCACTGACAAGTCCAGAGGCTACAAGGGTATCAGCTTTCCTGGTCCTAGTGGACCTGACATGTTGCAGGATTCTTCCTTCCCATCATGTGGCCTGACACAAGGGGAAGAGACAGAATTACACAGTTCTCCTCCTCCTCCCCCTACATCCTCCTGGAGACCTCTCTCATGGACACAGCACCCAACACAGCCTGTGTGTCAGGAGCCAGCCCCGTTTCCCTTCTCCTTCTATTGAATAATCTCCAGCTCATACCAGGCAGCAGTAGCTAAATGGAAAAATGTACCTCTTTGTTTATGCACCACCACTAACATAAGGTTTAATCATATATCCCCAGTCATTTATATCCCGAGATTGGCACCTGAAATTGTAGTGGAACTTCAAGACAGTTGTCATCAACGTCCATTCACTTTATAAAGTTCAGGAAGACCCCAGCCTGTAGAAGCAGTCATTTTTCAGCCTCTCGCACTGTTCTTTGAGCCAGTCACTGCCTTGCTTGTACAGCTACAAAGGCAGGCACCAGTGTGTAAATCAGCCCACTTCTGTCTCATGGTCTGATAGACAAACTCCCAGAAGAGGTGTGAACTTTCCCAATTAATCTTAATGAAGTGTTAATTTCAAGGCTGAGCTGCAGCCATTTATAGGTTAACAGAACCTTACAGAACAAACCTCCCAGCTTGAGTTGTTAAAAAACAGCTCCAAGGCGACAGGACTGGTCAAATTTGGGGGTTGTTCTGGGATCTAGAAAAAAAATCCCACTTCACTGAAAGCCTTTGATGGTGCACCACTTCCATTAGAGCTGTATTGTTAGAAGATCAGAGGGTCAGGCAGCCAGACTGGAAAAACTGTACAGTGAATGCATGCTAAAAATATCACTGCAATGGAGCAGATGGAGCATGATAAGGAAGCCTGGAGGATAAAGGCTGTAAGGTGTAAAGGCTCTTATTGAGCCAAATGATGACCTTGCTCATACTGTCTTTTAGCATGTTCAGGTCAGTGAAGCGCAGAGCAAACTCAGGTCCTGAGCCCAGATTTAATCTATGTAGTTCCAGAATCCTCAGTTACCCATGGATGCAGATCTTTTCACTTGAAAACAAGACAGTGCATCAAATAACTCTGTAGATGCTTGCAGTGTAACTATTAATTTTGCTAGCACTTTTCAGCCTTTCTTGTGTTAGTGCATTTGTAAATGTCCATCCACATTATGTACCTTAATTATAGATCTCTTGGAACAAGTCCTTGATCATTATGGTCATAAGGATCATTAACCTTATTTTCCTGATACAATGCCACAGAAATTGAACATTTGCAAGGAAGTCTCCCCTGACATGTCTGCCTGATTTGCAGCCAAGAAACCCTCCTAAGAACTAGGGACAAGGATGTAATTTGAGGAACCAGGCTATGACCCATCAGTACTTCCTACTCTCCATGTGAACTGGTTGATATTTAATTACATTGGTTAATCTAAAGTTGGCACAAATGTATTTAGCTAGAAATCATAAAAACAGCCTGATAGCACCCAGTGTCACCACATTGTGACTTACACACTCTGGTATTCCAGCAAGTGAAGTCTCAGGTACCTCATTTTTAACTGTCAAAAGCAATAGAAAAAGCACCTCCTTAGAAACAATTGCATGGATCTGTTTGATATAGTCCAAAAAAGGCAACGTTGTTGTGCTGAACAATCAAGATTTCATTGCAGATATAAAAACTTAAATATGAAAGAGGAAGATCTCTCCTGACACTTCATTACAAGCTCCCTTGAAGACCTCTGACTCAGCTGATTATTAATTGCCAGCACATGCCCACATTTGCCTGTGTAAGCTTTTAAAACTTAGAAACTGAAGAAAAACATGAAATTAATTATTCCTGTTATAAGAAGTTCAAGAGTAAATGGCTATGTTGTCATGGATGCAGTTTTGTTTACAGTGCTGTTTTTTCCTCATCATTAACTACTTTCAACTAGCAAGAAAGAGAAGCCCACTTCCATCACTATAACATGGCTCTGACCTCCTATGTCCTGCCATGGTAGTGGTGAGGCACATTTAGGAAGTTCTAGTTTGGCTATCAGGTGGTTGAAGGTCAGATGATGCAGACACAAGTAATAGTTCTTTCAGATCCACAAGATCTTCTGCAGAATACCTCAAACCCAGCCATGCTCACCAGGGTCAGGAGACAGTTATTGCCACACTGCAAAGTTATTTCATACAGTTACTGTGTGTTCTCTCTGAAGGGTCTCAGAGAGGACAGGCTAAGTCTGATCTTGGCAACAGCGGACAATCAATAGAGGAATAGGGTGAGAGGTCTCACTCATTTTAGGAGCCACAGGTCATCACTGACAGGGAGAACAAGCAGTTATTTTAATTTAGTTATATGTTAACTGGGGAAAAAAGTGTCTTTGAGAAGCCCCAAGCTGTGAGATTTTTGAAGCTGCTGTGACACTGCTCAGTCACAAAACCAAATCTACAGCAACCAGTAAATTATTTCCTAAGTCAAGGAGGCTCTTTTTTTTTCCACTGGAATGGGCATCTTAGGGAATATTTACTGTAGTAGATAAACTGCACAGGCTGATGGAGCTCTGCACTGCCTTTACTGTTCCATGCTTGCAGGCAAAGTGCTGCTGTTCCTTCCCACCAGGAATACACTGCAGATCACAAGCCCATCTCCCATAACCTCCTTCCCAATGTGCGTTTCCAAGTAGAACAGTTTGGGCTGCTGTTATCCGTAATCCTTTAAAGTCAAGCTCCAACAAGAACTAAGCTTAGAGTGACTCCCAGTACAGTAATTTTTCCAACCAATTCAGTATCCAACTTAAAAATCTGGTCTGTGCAGCATTCTCCAGAGACAAGGCTTGATGCACATCTGGGAACACAACAGAATAGTTGTGTGTTGATGTGTCAGGTACGGTCTCTTTTTAGTTTTAATTGCATACCTAGTATGTTCTTCATTTAAAAGATTTTGTTGAGACCAGAAACCAATTACTAGCAAAAACAATTATTTTACATTTTACAGATCACTTATTAATGTTTATTAATGTTGACTGGGGACAAACAGGTGCTTCCCTAAATGCTGTTCTGCAGGGCTTCCAAGACACCTGTAAATAAGTTAATGCTGTTGCACTTCTCTCAGTCAGATTCACATACCAAAGCTTACAAGAGTTTAAACCCATACCACTGAACATATTACTTTGGATACCAAATCACAAAAGTCATGGAGGCAGAAGCTCTTGGGCATTTCTCATCTCCTAATTAAACTCATTACTAATAAACGGAGGTACATGAGTGAATATGAGAGTAAATATGGAATAACCTACTAAAATGCAACTCTTTGGCCCTGAAACAGGTGACTAATGATTGGAGCAGAAATCCTATAGTGTTAAGTGATACACAAAAGGCAAATAAGAGCTAAGTGTTCACATAATACCACTTTGAGAAGTAACGTGTCATACAAACCTAGCAGATACCAGGTTCAAAATAGAGGATGCTGTTCTTTATATCATATGTCATTAAACTCCTTACTACAGGACACCAAAGGTTTATGTGGGTTCAAGGAAAGACTTGAGAAATTCAGATGAGGGAAGTCCATTGACTTACTAACTATAAAGGTACCAATTCTGATTCACCAGGCTGAAAATGGGTCAGATACTGAAGGAAAGCTTTGGGGAGATACCACTCCACTATCAGCCTGCATCCATTAAACTACTCTTACACTCTTCCATTAACATTTGCTTCTGAGTACTTGTCAGAAAAAAATCAGTGGCCAACTAGTCCTTAAGACATCAAGTGGGATACCACAGACAGCAGGACAAGGGGATCTCTCCAACCACAGCCCTTTCCCTAGTACACCTGAGCACAGCAAGTAGGGCAGGTTCAACTAAGAGTCCAGGCTGTAAGACAGTATCATAGTGATGGTCCAAGTTCAAGACACCAATCCACATATCAGGACTAGGATCAGCTCCAGGGGTTGCCAGGTATGTCTGTGGCAACAAGCCAGGAGATCAGTCTGTGGGTTGGATCCTGGACCAAGAAACTCTGCAGGCAGGTAGTGGCATTACCAAACTAGAAACCAACCACTCCTCCAACATAACTCCTACATTAATTGATTACCCCCCTGGATGAGCTTAAATAGTGCTGCTGGGGCCATGGGTGTGTGTCCCAGGTGAGGCCAATCAGGGCCAACAAGTCTTACTAAAGCATTCATAACCCTGTCACCACTGTTGGAGAATAGGATCTCTGGTCTTACTGTGTGATATTTTCCTATAGCATGTAAATCTATTATTTGAACATTAGTAACTTACTCAAAATATGGAGCATCAACATCACCAACCTATTCAACTAAGGGACAATGATATAAGATCATTAGTGTTTCAAGTAGATGAAGACCAAGCCTGAAAATCAACGATCAGATGAACAGATCAATAGACTGCAATCGTAGTGCCTGTAGACAGATTCACAGATTCACAGATCTTAGGGGTTGGAAGGGACCTAGAAGATCATCTAGTCCAACCCCCCCACCAGAGCAGGATCACCTAGACCAAGACACCCAGGAACAGATCGAGGCATCTCTTAAGTGTCTCCAGAGATGGAGACTCCACAACCTTCCTGGACAGGCATAGTCACTAATTAGCACTTCCCACAGGTCCACATATTCACGCTTCTGAGATCCACTAAAAGACTAATGCCTTGGCATAGGTTGTGCTGTACAGCGTTAACCTCCTCCTGAACAGAAAAGGTTCTGAGATCTACTATCTTACTTTTTCTGCCCCTGGTAAGTTTTGTGTTACATTAAAAGTGCAAGAAAGTGTTTCATAATTTTAACATACAGAATCATGGAGAGGACAGTGTGTGAGTTGCCCACTACAATTTGAGAATATGTATAATATTCATGGTTTTCAGCCTTCTAGAACTTGGCCTAGATTGTAGCAGGCTGTAGAAAGCCAGACTTAATGTGAATCAGGGACAATCATGTGAATCCTTCCATCTCTTGATCCCTTGCACCTCTGATCACACTACATGCTCTGGTAGGGACAAAAACAAAATGTATGGAAAAATAACAGGAATTATATCATTAATGTGTTAAGCTGCTGAAAATAAGAACACCAAACTATCCTTTCTCTCTCTGTAGACCACTAATGATATATTTGCTAAGGTTGCTGAGCCATGAGAACATACAGTCCTGTACTTAATAACATCATTCAAGTGGAAATTTTCTACTCTGTAATTTTATGACTCTAATTAAGAGCACTAAGAAAAAAATCTATACTTGCTTCATACTTTTTTTGTAACATCTTTGTTACAAATATTACTTTTATGGTATTTCCATTTATAGAATCATAAAGGGTAAGTGAAATAAGAAGACTTCTGCTTGCAAAAAAATGGAAGTTTATTGGCCTAAATTCATGGTTCAATATCTTGCATCACATCTGAAATAAAGAAAACAAGTATTTATCTTTTCTCCTACTGATGCAGTAGTGAACTCTGGTTCTAATTAAAAATGTCCTTGTCATAATGGCAGTCCAGGGTGTCAAGACTTCTGTTGTATTATTAAGTTGGGTAAACAAAGTACATGGAAGGATCTGAGGACTGAACATTCAAAGAAACGCCTGGGTTTGTATAATCCTCAGGAGAAAAGAATGACAATCATGACACTGTGTATCCTACCATGTAGGAAAATAGATTTGGCCAATTAAATCCAGCACTTCATCACTGTTCTGAAAAGTATCTCAGAATGGGAAAGGAAATAATGGGAGAAACGGATTGCAAGTGACAAACTGCAGAGGCAGTAATGACAGGGAGTCTAAAATACGCTACAGAAGACATTGTATTAGCAACTCCTAGATGGAAATGGCAAAGCCAACAGCTAGCTAGAAATGGAAGGCTTGTCTGATCTGAAAGAGAAATGACCTGAACTTCTACCCACAATCTGATCTGCAGCCAAAGCAAAAATGCAGTTTGTATTCTGAACAGTCAGAGCCGTTACTGCAGCATGTTTGCTGGTCTCTGGGTTTTCGGTTCCAGGCTGATGTTCTGTTTCCATAGAAAAAAATAATTGTACCTCTACAGAAAATAAATATCAGGAACCTTTAGTTATAAATGAGCATGGACGCAGAACAGGTCTCAATTGGCAGCTTTTCATTAGCTTGCATACTGCTTTCTTAATTATTGGAGCTTCCTCCCCAGCCTGCCAAGGTTCCTGGAAGAATGCAGTGAAATGCAGTTCAGACTTCTATCTAAGGCAGTTTTTAGCCCTCAGATCATTACCACCAGTTCACTCAGGCATGCAGGCTTGAATATCTCACATTTACTTTCCTATTTCTGTACCAACCTGTCTACACATGAAAAAACAAGCAAGCAAACCAATAAACAAACAAACAAAAAGGAACATTATTTTAATCTATTATTGTATATTAATAGTTTTATAATCTAGTATGTTTTTCTTACTGACACACACTACATCCAGGCAGCTTTGAATGGGACAGCATAACTGAAGATAGATGTGGTGGGTTAGGGGATGTGGGTGCTGCAATGTTGTCATCTGTGCAGTCATTGATGTTATGACTATGAAGTTAGCTCCCCATACACATCATATTGTATCTTACATTGTGTCCAACCCTGCACTTTCTGTCAACCAACAGGTCAATACTCTTCAGTACTAGTTCTGTCAGTACTTTTCCTGGCAATAGTTTTGTACACTGTGGTAATTAACACTTCTTTTCAATTCAAAATTTGCCACTTCCAGCCAGCAGCTCAGTGTTTTCTTTAAGAGTCAACAGTGATGCAGATATTCAAACTACAGCAGCCATGCCATGCTGAAACAATATAAACCTGGAGCAAATCTGGGCTGGCTTTTCCACAACTGACCCTTTTCTGGCTTTCCCGATATGCCTTGTCTTAACTGCATGAATCTCTCAGCTATTAGTTCATCAAGAAGGTGACTTCTGATTTCTGTGTGATTTAGGTTCTGTGTCTTGGAGTGTGCCTCACAGGCTCCTTGGGTTTGTGGCCAAGATGAGGGGTTTAGTGGGGATTAATGGGGTTGGATGGAAAGTGATCTGGGGCAAAGTGATAGAGGATCTGAAACTGGGTTTTATCATGTTAAAGTGTTTATCAAATATTAAAATTAAAACAATGTTTTTAACATATTTCCCCTGTATAAAATTTTCTATAAAGACATATAATACATAGTATATATATATAAATAAAACACTTTCATTTTATTGTTTAAATATATACCCCTAGAGTGAGTCAAATTCTGAAAGGGACCTCTTATTTTCCCGCTGAAAATGGAGTCCTTCTTCCAACTCAAAGCCTTTTTTTAGGTCAGCTACTGTGGAAGCTGGTCTAGAGGAGAGCTCAGCAGCTCACCAGCACTGCTCACATAGAGCATCCAACAGTCATACTCTTTTTGTTCACTGCATTTCACTGAACACAAAACAATGTAAGAAGACTTTGCTGTCATCCCTTGTTATGTAATCTCAGACTCCCATAACACCATCTTTGTTTCACCAGAGTGTGGGTGAAGTCAAGAATAAAAAATATCCTTTACAAGAATATTTTTCAAGGAAAGTAAAAATTGTACCTAGAAGGCTCACTGAAAGAGATTAAATAACTCTGAAACTTTTCACCTGCAAAAAACAGCTAAGATGTGCTTCTGCTCCATGTATTTTTGTTGTTTTACAAAATTATCTATAGAAATAACCCTTGATTTGAGGATATGATGGTCTTGGACCAAGTACCTGCATCTGGGGCAAGACCATTAGAAACTTCTCAGCCCTGGCGCTGAGATGCAAGCAGCAAGGCTGTCCAGAGTGCGTATAACTGGAATTTATATCACAGTGATGGTGATGTAATTTGTACAGCTGACACATCACATGAAAGGCAAAGAAAAATAAGAAACAACATATCCACAAACAGACCCACACAGATTAGCGGGAAGTTTCACCTCAGGAAATCATTGTGGCTCTCTGTTCCTGTCAGTAATGTGTCTGCAAATATCACCAGCAGCAATGCATCACCCCATGAGCAGCTCCAGAACACAGAGGCAACCAAAAGGGTGACAAGAGACTGCCAAATACTTTTGAAATAAGTCAGGGATTGGACCCATTGGAAGAAGGATTACGCAATAAAATAAACAGCTTTTGCCAAGAAAAGGGAGGAAGTTGCCTGTGCCAGTCCCGGCCACAGAGGAGAGGCTGTTTCTCTGGGAAGGACAGTGAAGTCAGACTCAGTATTTGATTCGTCTCCTTGTCCACTTCCTTCTCTATTTAATGTTTCAATCAACCAAGTATGTCCAAGCTGGTGCTCAGACCCACAGCTTCCCCGGTGAATGGCGTTTGGCTGCATGCAGGCTGCACCTCTGTGGGAAGCCACTGAGCTACATTTTAACAGGTATATGTGGCTTCAGATAATAATTTGTCTATTCCAGAGATGCCCCATTTTCTTCTTTGACTTCACTTTCCAGCAGAGGTCTGTAGTCGGCCATTATAAGAAAGACCTCTTTTTATTATAGACCAACAATTAGAAAAATCACAGGTCCAGGAAAACCTAATTCCATTCTCTGCTCCCTGTGAGCATACCTTCACTGCTCACCAAAACAAGAGGAGGAGGATTTGTAGACCAAGCCAAAGGGTGCACTTTTAGATATGTGTTACAAAAGACACTGAGATGCATGACTCTCCTGTGAGAAATGGAAGCCTACATGTACCTGGAAAACCTTTCTGCAGTTCCATCTGCTGGCGTCCTTGCTGTCTGTGTCCTGACCTGAAGAACCTGCTGCATGTGGGGGCTGCTCAGCCTTAGACACTCTGCTTTACGCTGCTGGCCAATTTACCAATCATGGTGGCAATCACGTCTACAAGGAAATAAAGTCACAACAGTAACTGGAATAACTTCAGAAAAGTCTTCCATGAAGGACTGAAAACGATTACTGGTGAGGACTGAATTAGAAACAGTGGAAAACTCTGTATCTCATTGCAGGTTTCCACAATATACAGATTAAAAGGATTCATCTGGTTGGTGGTGCCATATGCTGATCCAGGTAGGCTGAAAAAGGACTTTGCTCAATTGGGTACTCAGAGAGTTTTAACAGGTTAATACTGGCAAGTTTATTTAATGCACTGAGCTCAGTTCCTGTTGGCTAATGTTAATGTTGGCACAATTAGGCTGATGAAAACACTGTGCAGATGTCCTCTGGTGATCCAGTCCCTCCCCAACATTTGTAACTATCAGATAATAAGCTCTTTTTCCATGGCTGCTCCAGTTGATGATTCACAGAAGATTACTTACACTAGTTCTCCTCTTCATTTTGGAATGTGTCTGTGCTTCTTACCTAACTCAGTACTCTCTTCTTGGCTGCTCTCGTTGCTGGGCAGTCACAGTTTCTCCAGGATCTCTCGAAGCCTGTAGAATGTCGGGCTAAGCTCAGTGCACAGTGAGCCTGCAGCTGGGAGTGTGGAGGGAGAGCTCAAGAGCAGCAACGGTGACAGGCACACTTCTCATGTCACTGGTTTATTTTCAATTGCTGCAAATACTTCAGCTTGATGGATATACTTTTTTATTCCAGTTTTTTTTTTCTAACTTTTTTTTCTTCTTTAGGAGCTTTTTATACTAACTAAACTTATTTTACTTCTTTATAGTTAATTCCTTGTTAATATTTACTAAATGCAACATTGAAACACAACTGCAAATTGATGCTCCTGCCTTCATCCAGTGGTACATCCACTGGTATGTTCTCCCCACTCAGCTGAATTGTCACCTAGTATCAGTCCTTATTGCCTGTGGGGGATAAAGCCCTTGATATGATGTTCAGAAAACAGGCTTCTCCTGTGGTGCTGACTTTTGTCTTATTTTCATCTGCTAGAACATATTAAATAAGCCTTTTCCCAGTACTACTCTTCCATGCAAGCCCCTGCTTTAGTTGCCATAGGAATGGCTTGTGACTGCGACTGGCAGAGATCTCAAGGCCATCTCTCTGGTGATGTGATGTCTGCTGTCAGTGAGTGAAAGCCCTTACTCATTTGCATTTCACAGCTACAGTGATGTTTATTACCAGCATTGAACAGAAGAAAAGAATAATTTGTTTAATTTATTTTTTTTTCTCATAGGTCAGTTACAATCCTATTTTATATTCTCTTCCAATAGAAGTCAACATGAATCAAGCCTAGAAACTTGTCATCTGAGACAAGGAGTGTGGTATTGACCTTATCTCTGATCTAAAGATGTAATACAGATTTTCGAGAAACGTAAACCCTGAGGAATTGATCTGTGCACAGAGGGAATCAGAAGTGATCTGGGTATGACAGGTGTTGGTGGTCAACTGTATACTTCGAAAGGCATTCTCACAGGCTGGCATTTGTCATTTATATGCATCAGAAAATGAGGAAAGCAGCCTTTTTTCCACTGCATTGTTTTAGTTTGCGAAAGAGCGTGCTGACAGCATTTTTTCTTAATTAAAAATATTTTGAGTGTGAGATGTCATAAATATGAACTTCTAAGAGGAGGAATAAAGCAAATATTCTAAGAATAATCTAGACTCTGTGTGATCTGTGTTTCAGCAAACAATTCTGGGGAATTTGTCCTTATTTCTTAAACAATACTATCTCAATAGAAATGTAAATGAATTATCCGATTTTTTATGTAACACTTTTCACTATGACAACTCACTGGTGCCGCAACTTGCACTATAAGAGCCATATATTTTTCCAAGGATGTCTCCTATCCTCTCTTGCACTAGGATGGGAAACTGGAATGGTTTTTTTGACAGTCTTGAGGGAGGGAATTAATTTACCATTGATATCTTCTCCCCAGAAGTTAGCAACTAACCAGCTTTCTTCTGCAGAGCACACAGGAAGAGCAGAGACTGAGGACCAGACTGTAAAGCTGAAGAAGAAAAACCACAGATCAGCTGTTTCAGCATGCAGTCATCCTTCTTCACAGGACAATAGAATGGACAGTGGACACATGCCTATATGCCCTGTGGCATCCCTCCAACACTCATTTTGTAGGCATCGTGAATGTGAATGTGGCAGAAAGTAATGTATCTTATTAATGCCTTCTCCAGGGAAGGCTGGATGAGTTTCGTAGTTGAGTGGTTTTAGCTGAGCTCTTCCTGGAGGAAGAAGAGGGCAAATTCACATACACGTTTGCTAAGGAGTTTGTCTTCCACTCTGAGGTGACAGAGAGGCCAAAGTGTAGCTGGAAGAAAGGATATCATTAAGTGACCTCTGAAACAATATTTAAATTTTCTTTAAAATTATTAACTCTGCTTGGCAGAGGGTAGGGCTGACTCTCCATCTGAGAGTATTTAAGATAGGCCATGTCTGAACTACAGGACCAATAGTGCTTTCTAATAGTGAATGACATCCAAGCATGCAACTTTATTCTCTTTTCCCCCTCCACAGGAAGGAAATGCAGGCAATTATCATTATCATAAAAATCATCTCTCTGTCACTCCCTGCTGGTCTTAATCACTGTATTCCTCTTGTATCTTTTCACTGCTTTCCTACTCCATTGCTGTCTTTGCTTTTTACTCTTACTCATCTCATTTCACCTCCTGCTCAAACCCTCCTTCTTCCTTTCCTCCCCTCAGTCTTCACTTTGCTACTCCTGACATGGGTGAAAAAACCTAACTGAATAGTCAGGATCCTGCCAAATATGTGAGAAGGACTGACAGAAAATAACTGGATGTACTGGACAACTGCAGACTCTTAGGCTGCTGTCTGGCAGCGAGCGGCAGATACACAGAGGATGCATCATGTGGCAACGCAGGAAATTAGGATATACCAAAGAACTCAACACTGAGACTGTGAAGGCTGAATTGAAGAGCTTTGAAAATCCTGCACTTTCAAAAATGGGCTCCACTGATTGATCTGGGAAGGCAAAAAGCTTTGGGGGTTGGCAAATTGAAATGTAACAGCTACATGCATGGGAAATAACACAGCACAGGGCCTGAAACTTCATGACACTTTCTTGTCCTGCTCCTGATATGTCTTTTTGTGCAATGTCCTTGGAAGCTGTGAGGCCCCCGTAAAGCAGGAGATGTACAGTAGAATAAAGGTTTGTACGGTGTGTGACTTACACGGAAACAAAACTCTCCTTGCAATTGAAGGCTGGGAAAGCATCCTAAAAACCCTTTAAGCATCTTAGGATACCCAGTGTATGCTCGGTAACTGATACACAGCTGCTAACTGCAGGTTCTGGCCTGGTTTTTTAATCCAACTTGCCCAGTGCTGGAGTAGAAAACTTGGTAAAGGCATTACAACTTTCTGTTGAGAAACCGGACATCTCACTGAGAGGTTGATTTACATTTTAACCCTACTGACTGTTGATGTACTTGCTATAATAGTGTTCATAGACAAACCCGAGAAGCTCTGTGGCTGAGAGTACCTCCTGATTTCATGTGGATTGCTGGCACTTTGAGTAGACATTTACCAGCAGCTGGGAGCTTGGAGATACAGTGTCTATTCTTTCACATTTGCCTACAGAGCGTAAATGTCAAAGCTTTTCAAGTGCCCCTCAAACAAAACAAGTTAGTAAATCAACAAATGTGGCACTGCACACACTCATGCAGTGCATGTTAAACTACTGTACTTCATTCACTTCTTTATCCAATGGCTCCATGAGAAAAGAGACCTACCTCACTGAGGCGCCGAGATGCTGTAGTCATTTTGTTTGTTTTGTTGTTTTGTTTTGTTGTTTTGTTTTGTTGTTTTTTTCACATGGCTACTGTTCCTGTTTTGTTTTATTTTCTTTTTTGTGGGTTTTTTTCCAAAAGCTGCATAAGATGTGTTTAGCATTCAACTCAACTAGATACGTGGATGAAAAGGCTATTTTCTCCTCACTGATGAAATATAATTGAACCCACTTATAATGAACTCGCATATCAAATAATGAAACTCAATTTGTGTGACCAGGGCTCTTTCCTGAACCCAACAATTCCCATTCCCCTAAGAGAATGTTTTATGTGAGTTTCCACTGGTTTCACTGAGATCACAATTTGGCACATCAGCTTAACTTGAAAACGTGAGTTCTTAGTTTTCTTTATAACAGCGAAAAGCAAGTTTGTAAAAAGAAAATATACAGAGTAGGAGCAGTTTAATTAGCAGGGTTATTTGCAAAAAGCCCCAGTCTGCCTTTGCCAAATAAACCTTTTCTTTAGCACAGTTTTTCACAGTCTTCTCTTCTGTTTTACTACTTCACTTCACTGTGACTTGTGGTTTACTGGGTGTCTTCTTTACCTTCAACCTGTTTAAAGTTTTCTGCTGCGAATTCTCCAGGAAGCTGCCAGTTTTGGCACAGTCCTGCAATCTCTTCCCTTGAAAGTCATCAGGGTCTCGTTAAGGAGCAAAACGGCAAAAGGCAAACATTGGTATTGTGTCTATGAGCTCCCACAGAGATAAAACTCTCCCCTTGGTTCAAATATGGGAAGATGCCTCCAACCTCCTTTACATGCAAGCCTGGTGGATAAGCAGGGTACTTCACCAAAAAGTCTCTTCCCGACCTCATGTGCATATCTGGAGAATGTCAGAACTGCTTGCTTGAAGATAAGGAAGAAGACAGAGCCCCAGACAGGGAAGATGTTTAAGGAAGAGTGGGCTACATTGTCTATACAGGCTGGATTTTAGGGAAAATGAATTTATCATACACTTACTCAAATCTGACTGCCTACAGCCAGGCATTTCTGTTCCACTCAGCTCTGCCTAGGGGAGCTAGTGTGAGAGAAAGTCAAACCAAGAGAAGGTGGGCTAAGTTTTGAAATTGAGTGATGTGCTTTTTCTGAGGTGGCTTTAACCTGGGTAGTTTGGGACTTCATTAAAAAATAAAAAATCTCTTAAACTTGACCACACTGCCACTGCCTATTATCAGCTCAGTTACCTGTTACCAGCCTGGCATTTTCATCAGCCAGGGTGAAGTTTAATCTGGAGATCCATAGTACAATACAGCTCTTATCATGGACTCTTCTGGGGGGGGAATTCTGATATGTGACTGTTGTCTTCTTTTGGTCTCACACAGGAATATATCATCATTACTTCATGCACCATGTTTAAAATGAATATCATCATCATGTATATGTGTCAGGGCCTCATATGGATATAATGGCCATGAGCAGCCTCACCTGGGACCTTACCCACAACCCTGGACTCTATTTAAGCTCAGCCCGGGGCTCTTGCTCCCTTTTTGAGCTATGCTGCAGGAGTGCTGGTCTGCAGCCTTGTTGTTGTTTTGCAGACTTGATGCTTTAAGTAACTGTCTCCTGGAAGGCCCTTTGCATGTGTGTTGCAGCTCATCTAATCCTAGCTCCTTTGGCTCACAACTTGGCTCCTTGTGTGGCCCTTGGGCTTATTCATCCCTTACTGTCTCTAGCTGCTGTGTTCAGGCTCTGTGGGAGCAAAGCAGTACTCTTACTGAGGTTGTCCTTGGTTCCCTTCCTTTGGGGAGCAGCTTGGAGCCCCTTGCTGTAACAAAATTAAATCATCTCATGTGTTGTCTATGCTCATTGTCTTTTCAGGAAACAAAGAAGAAACAAAACCAACCTAACAAAACACCGCCTTTCTCTTGAAATGACAAAGGAGTCTTCCCTGGTTGATGAGGACTGGGTTAAAGAACACTTGAGTAATCTGGACATCCATAAGTCCATGGGTCCTGAAGGCATGCACCCATGGGTGCTGAGGGAGCTGGCACAGGTCATTGCCAGACACCTTTTCACCATCTTTAAGTCATGACAGACAGGAGAGGTGCCTTGGGACTGGAGGAAGGCAAACATCACTCCAGTATTCAAAAGGGGTAAGAAGGAGGACCCAGACAACTATAGACTGGTCAGCATCACCTCCATTCCCAGAAAGGTAATGGAGCAACTTATCCTCAGTGCTATCCTTAGGCATTTCAAAGACAAGGGGGTGATTAGGAGCAGTCAACATGGTTTTATCAAGGGGAAGTCATGTTTGACCAACCTGATAGCCTTTAATGAGGGCATAACCAGGTGGATAGATGATGGTAGAGCAGTGGATGTGGTTTATCTTGATTTCAGGAAGGCATTTGACACTGTCTCCCACATCATCCTTCTGGCTAAACTGAGGCAGTGTAGTCTGGATGATCAAGTAGTGATGTGGATTGGGAATTGGTTGAAGGAAAGAAGCCAGAGAGTTGTGGTCAATTGGGATGTAGTCTAGTTGGAAGCCTTTAACTAGTGGGATCCCACAGGGGTTTGTGCTGGGACCAGTTCTGTTCAACATATTCATCAATGACCTGGATGAGGGCACAGAGTGCACTGTCAGCAAGTTTGCTGATGACACCAAACTGGATGGAGTGGCTGACACACCAGCAGGCTGTGCTACCATCCAGAGAGACCTGGACAGGCTGGAGGTATGGGCAGGAAGAAATTTAATTAAATTAAACAATGGCAAGTGTAGAGTCTGGTACCTGGGAAAGAACAACCCCAAGTATCAGTATAGGTTGGGTGTGCTCTTGTGGTCAAGAGGGCCAATGCCATTCTGGGCTGTATTAAAAGGGATGTGGCTAGTAGGTCAAAAGAGGTTCTCCTGCCCCTTTACTCTGTCCTAGTGAGGCCACATCTGGAGTATTTTGTCCAGTTCTGGGTACCCCAGTTCAAGAGGGACATAGAAATTTCTTGAGAGAGTCCAGTGCAGAGGAACAAATATGATTAAGGAAGTGGAGCATCTCTCTTATAAGGCTGAGGGAGCTGGGGCTCTTTAGCTTGGAGAAAAGAAGACTGAGAGGTGACCTCATCAATGTTGATAAATATATAAACGGTGAGTGCCAGGAGGATGGAGCCAGGCTCTTCTCAATGATGCCCAATGACAGGAC
Source organism: Ceyx melanurus (assembly GCA_024611195.1). Classification (NCBI taxonomy): domain Eukaryota; kingdom Metazoa; phylum Chordata; class Aves; order Coraciiformes; family Alcedinidae; genus Ceyx; species Ceyx melanurus. Next base: position 101,595 of record JANHGL010003025.1, on the reverse strand, counting down.
ATGGGGCAATGGGTGGAAGCTGAGGCATAGGAAGTTCCATGTAAACATGAGGAGGAATTTTTTCACTGTGAAGGTGACAGAGCACTGGAACATGCTGCCCAGGAGATTGTGGAGTCACCCTCTTTGGAGATATTCAAAACCCACCTGGATGCATTCCTGTGTGATCTGGTCTAGGTGATCCTGCTCTGGCAAAGGGGTTGGACTAGATGATCTTTTGAGGTCCCTTCCAGCTCCTGACATTCTGTGATTATTCTTGAGATTAGCTTCTTAAATCAGTGAGGAGTTCTCCCAGACTGTTGTGTTGGTGGTAGCCCTACTACCCCTGCAAGAACATCTCACCCACATAATCATCCCAGGATCTGAGGAAGGGTATCAATTTTTTGATTTTTTTACTTCAATAAAAGTAATAGCTAATGGGTTCTGTGTTCTGTAACACCTCTTTCCTGCTCTGATAAGGTCATTCTGCCAGAGGCATGGTATCTCAATACATATTTCTGTAACTGTCACCGTGGTTTCACTAAAAAGCAATATTTATCACTCTGTAACTGCTGTATTTATTTATTCCTCCCCCTCCATTAAAATTACTGTTAGCAATTATCTCTTGTAGGCATGGGCTTTAACTTTCAGAGTGAACAAGTAATTGTAGTTCCCAGGAAATTATCCTTTTATCCACTGAAGCAGACAGCTCCATGAGTAAATCCTAGCCACCTGCTGAAACTGTGCTGTGGCTCTTGCTGGTGACAAGCCACTTCTGTCAGCCTGAGGTGTCTGTATCTTCATTAAAACCTCAGGTGTAGGCTGAGAAATCTATTGTTAGAGATTCTACACATATAGTATCTATAATGAAATTGAGATGGAGACAAAGAAAGGCTGGGAAGGTAGCTGGGAATTCCCACACCATTTCTGGCTGTAGTCTGGAAAAAAAGGTGGGTTGCTGGATGCTGTTTTCCAGTAACAGTGATCACATGGCTAGCAGCACCAGAAAAGACCTGCAAGACCCACCTAACTTGTTTTTCTAAAACTCCTTGGCTTTTCTGAAATATCAATTTATTGTTGCTGGTCTCTAATTGGATTTCAGATCAGCTTGAATTAGGCCAAGTCCATTATTACTCTTGTCTTCCTTTGGAAATTGCTTAAAGGTTAGACTAGGTGAGCTAGAGAAAGGATTCATCCTGCTAGGTGATTCATTACTAATATCCAGAAGAGAAGCACATTAGAGGTCCTGTTGAGATCATACAAATATAAATGGCCTACAAAATAAAGCTGGAAGACAGTAGCAATGCCTAGCAGTTAACTGTTACCTTGGAGCAACAGTCCAGTGAGGTCTATGCCCAGGAGTTTCCTGGTTTCAATCTTTTACTACAGGTAAATAGAGCCTTAGTAGAAACCCTGACAGCAGCTAGTCTGTCTTTGGGCAAGAATAAGGCTGGGCTTCCTTAAATCAGTACTAAAGAGGGATATCAGCTGGTGCTGACCACCAGCAAAGAATTAAAGTGTGAAGTTGAATGTATGTTGTCTGTCTTTTAAGATGAATTAGTTATGGCCTGTGGCCTGGCTTCCAAGGCTCTCTGGGAGCTGCAGGCAGGTCTCCCTGTGGCTGGGGACCTCCCGAGGCCTCAGCAGGGGCTGGGAATTTGAGGCAGCTCTTGCTTGAGGTTCAAAGAAAATTACATAGCACTTCAAACTAAGGGTTGGGAGTGAGGATGAAGGGTTGTTAGTTATTGCCATGATGAAGCTAATCCAGTCCTAAGGAGGATAAAGGGTTGCTTAGCAATACTTAAGCGATGACTAACAATGCTTTACCAGGCTTTTACTGTTTACTAAGGTTTTAGTAGTGGCTCATTGGTTGTTTCTATTTTTTTTATTTTTTTTTTAGTGGAATGTTTTTGCTATTTTTGTAATGGTCTCTCCTCTGGAGAAGCTGTCAAACTCATCACATATAATGAACAGGCAGCAGACAGCAAGCATTTGATGGCTGATCATGTGTTGATTTTTAGCCTGACCTCATTAAGATTCCTTATCTCTACCTTCTCTTTTCCTAGGAGTTCTTAAATTAGCTACAGAGATTAGATTAAGTGCTTTCCATATAAATGCCTCTGAGTCTGTTTATTTTTTCCTTAACCACCACTTGTCCATGTGGAAGCTTCTTTCTGGCACTTAAAGTGATGTACTGAGCAAGAGATTGTCTGTACCAGTCCAGGGTTGCATCTTGAAGAAAACTTTATGGCCTTCTGTAAAGCCCTGTAAATGTCAAAATATATATTGTTTCTTCTAATATTCCTTAGAGCATAACTATTAAGAAAAGTCTTGACTGTAAGAGGCTGCTGTGTACAATACAGTATTTTCATATAATTTTATGGAAATCATAATATTTAAGGCCAAGTGCTCTATTCATGGTCTTTACTGTTCAGCTGAAAAATATAGGCACAGACCAAATAAACTGTATCCTTCTCTGTTGAGGTATCTGAGTCACAGCTGACACTGTAGAAAATATATAGTTATATTCTGGGGGGAGGAAAAAGCATTAAAGCTGAGGAGTGCATCTGGATTCTTTGAGCATTCACCTAGGCAGTATCTACACTTTGGAGCTGATGCTATCAGGGGAACCAGTAAAAACATGGTAATCCTCAGCAAAACACATCTTACATTTTAACTGTGTCCAGAGTCTACTGTGCAAGCAAGTGCCTCTACAGGGCTTCATTATGTGATGCAGATGAGCCCTGCATGCCACATCCAGGCAGTCAGAGCCTCTGCTGCAGCTGGGAATGGGGATCCTTCTTCATCGGGGGTGTGTAGTGAAGGATATGTGACAATATGGTGGGCTTCCATATATTTGCAGCCAGGGTTTGTATTGCAGCCAAATATGAACGTTTTCCTCAAGAGCTCCACAGAAAACAGGACTGGCAAAACTACCAGGGGCTTTAACACATACCCTGCCCCCTTCCCCAGGGTGCGGTACAGCAGCCCACCAGATGATGTGAAATTTTGAAGAACTGTGTCTCTGTGTCTTTGCATATGTTCCATGGTTATAATGGATATTCCAACTTTGAGAGTGGGAAGGGGCTTCTGGGAATCATCTGGTACAACAGCCCTGTTAAAGCAGGTTGGTTGTACAGGAATATATCCAGGTGGATTTTGACTATCTCATAGAAGGAGACTCCACATCTCCAGGATGGGATATACCTCTGAACTAGTGAACACCAGAACATTTTCCAAGACTCTGGGATGCAATATCCCTCAGTTATTGAGCTCCCTTATCTCTGTAAACTGGGAATGAAGAAGTGAGAGCAACTGACCATGTTACTAGAAGCTCTTGGTGCTTGTTTTGTGCTGAGATTCTGCTTTTAATTGTCACAGAAACGTTATGTATCTCAGATTATTTAGCTGGGATCCTAATTTCTTTCAGCGCTGCCAGTTCCACTCATTTCTGAAATATCAGAATACTTGGACATTCAGTTCAACACTTTTTCTAGGAACTGAACCGGGAGAAGGCAACACAGAGAAGTCACCTTGGTTAGAGACTGGGCATGGACTGATCAGGGCTTGTAGACCTGCAAGGAGGGCACAGGGGGCAAGACCTTCCTCTGTGATTCATTGAACTGTGTTGTTGACTCAGCTGCTGAAATGATACTTTTGGTGTGGCCAGTGCTGTGCCAGCTGCCCTGTGACTCATTTGCCATTCATGCTGAATCACCTGGGCAAGGCTTGGTGGTTGGACACTCTGGAGCACGAAGTCACCTCTGCTCTTTGATGTTCCTAGGGGGGAAATGAAGAAAGGACTTTCTCTTCTGAGTTTTTTCTAAATTTATATAGTCTAGCTGTGATCTCAATAGCACTGACATGGAAAGAAAAAATGGGAAGGGACTTTGAAGTTAAAATTCAGATTTTAGTTGTTGCCAGCTGTATTATGAATATTACCCAAAAATTTAAACCCTTGGGATTTAGCAGACATCACTTTCAGTTTGAACATTCTTCTCTAAAACCATTACTAGACAACAAAAGTGACTTAGATAAATGTTGTCTTGGATCTTTTATCAGTGCTGTCAATGAAAGTATAGAGCACTGCAAAGAATTAGTAGTGACATTTGTTAGTATCTGGATCTCTGTGTCTTAAAACTAGACTCTTCCAGTTTCGATTTAAACAAGAGAATCACTTTACCACTAATCTCATAGCACTGTGACTTAATGATGTGAGCTTGGTGCATTGATGCACAGTCATTTCACTTGTATTTTAGTACTGCTAATTTTATAAAACATTTATCTAACTATCTGTGGGAAACCTTCAACACAGAGCTATTGCTGCACATTTACTTTTAGATAGGCTCAGTATTTTGGTGTCTTCTTGGTATGTGTAGATTAATAAAATCCAATATATTAATCTTTCCTACTCACTTTTTTCAAGTCTGTCTTTCTCAATGCCCCCCAGTGGGTACAGCTGTCTGTCACTGATGGTTTGACTGAGGCTTTTCTAATACTCTTTGCTATATCTGAATGTAATTAGTCCATAATAGTTATTACCTGAATATAAGGCTTCCTGGGCTTAGTAGCCATGAGAGGAAGAGAAAGCCACAAAATAACAGCAATATGTGTGAGACTTAACACATTCCCAGCAAAACCAAACCTCTACTTGGGAAAAAGGGTGGCAATGGCAGATTCCATAAAATAAAACTAAATTTGAGGTAAGTTTTCTGAGGTAAGCCTCCTCAAATGGTAATTTGGGAAGTCACTTGTCAGTGCTCGGTAACAGGAGTGCCTGCAACCATGTCAAGCTCAAGCGCTATTTGAGATCTGGGACCTGCTTTCCTCTACTGTCTTTGCTTTCCCTGGAAATGTGAAGAGAAACATCTGCATTCAGCACAGGGGCAGCAAAAGGCATCACTAAACTTTGGTGATTTGCCTGGGAGGTGTACCCAGAGGCAGTGCTGGAGGTTGGCTAAGGTTTATATAAGGGTGCCAGGAATTGCCTGATGGTCTTCATTCAAGATCACTGGAAAAAGGGTTGGCAAGCTGACTTGTTAAAAAATACTTGAGAGAAACTCCATTTTTTAGGAAAGGAGGAAAATGTGGGGAATGTGATCTTTCAAAAAGAAACAGGTAGGTGAGGGAGGAAGAGATGGGAATGCTCTCATAAAAAAGTATTCCCTTTTTACAGCAATCTCCTACCTACACAGAGAGGACCAAGCTTCAGAGCAGAAGACTAGACATGAAAGGAGGAGGGGTTTTAATCCCACAAAGGTAGGAAAATGTGCTTGGGGTATGTATTATGTGTCTAGCTTTTTTTTTTTTTTTTTTCTATTTCTTGTGCTAGCTGAGCTCGTTCATTTTGGAGCTGGTCCACCGGCTGTCCACATGTCATGTACCTTTACCCCACGGCTCTGAGCATGGGCAGGGCAGGAGCACTCCAAAAGCACAGGACCGAATAGTTTGGGTGGTTGAGTGAGCTGAATCATCTCACTGAGGGTTCAGATGGGCAAGGTGCAAGGAAATTGGTAGGAATATCTGTCTGGGGTTGGCACTGATGCTTTTGGTGACACTGAGCTGTTAGAGTGACTCAGGTACTCCTCACCCTTAGACACCCATGCTGGGGTGAGGACAGAGGGGAAAGGCTAAGGCAGTAGGATGTACAGTTTCTGAGTCAGACCAGCAGGCAGTATTTAGTCTGAAAACCAGCAGACTTGTCAGGAAGCTACTGTATGGCACCCATTTATCCAGTCTCTTATGGCCTTCCCATCTCTATATGAAGCTTCAGTTATAGTTGACATTTTCCCATTCCATCATGTAACTGTTAGGGGAATTTTCCCAGTCAGTGAAGTAATCCAAGTTAAACTGTACTACCTTCCTCCTTTGCTTTGAGGCTTTTTTTCCAAAGATTTTCTCAGGCTGGTGCATTTCAATATCAGCAGCCCCAATGACTGTAGCAGAAATTAAACTGCTTTTGCATTGAAGAAGCCATTCATTGTCATTATATTCTGCTATAAAACATAGCTAGAACACATCTGTTGATGTTAACCCTGTTCACTCAGGGCAGACATTCCAGCCTGAGGAATTTTCCTAGAGCTTCATGAGATCAATTCTCTTGTGCTCCCAGTCAGCTGACAGGTAGATCCTGACAGGAGTCAGAACTTCCAAACTGTGGGTAGAAATAGGATTACTAATGGTTTATTCAGCCTAACTAGTCACTGAGCTGCATGAAAGAGAACAAATTTATTGGGTTAGTTCCACAGAGCAAAACCCCAACCCAAATGGGGGAGACCAGCAGCACAGCTGGTGTTGGTATTGTCGAAAATGTTTCTGCATCTCCTTCCCTTTCAAAGCAATCCTGTAAGGGTCTATTTAAACCCTCTGAGATGGGCATTGAGGTACTCCTCCCACACAAGAGCTAATTTTACTTACAGTTCTTGTTCCCGTTTGCCACCAGGCATCTTGTGATGAGCAGTGCCATGGTTCAAGGTAGAAACTTAACAACGTGCACCGTTCTTCTGCTGAGACAGTCATTAGTGAGGTTCAGGGGAGGTTTCCAATAAGGACAGAGGCACCAAAGTTTAAAAATCACCTTTCCTCCCTACTCTCTAAACAGAATCCAGCTGCTGCTGACACCCCCATGCACACCTCCAAGAAACTGAGTGTATAATACTTGGGTTTCTCAGTTTCTTGGCGCTAGCCTCTAGCCTACAGCAAATCTTGTCATCATCAGTCCCACCTCTGGCAGTTAAAAGAAGAGTGAGATCTTAGCTTTCCCCAAAGGCAGCTGCCAGCACCCACTCAGGGTGGGTGTTGGGCTCTGCTTTCAGCCAGTGCCAGCCTAAAGCCTCACTCCAGGTCTTAAAGTCCTGGAAAGAAACAGGATTTCAAACTTTTCCATCATGTACTTGCTTTCTTCTCCTTTGTTCTTGTTTCTGCCTGTTGCCTAGCCCAGTATCTGAGGCCTTGGGCCTTCTATGAAGTACATGACTTCTGCTATGCATGGAGACTCCAGTAGTAGTAGTGTTACTCATGTCAATGGGAATTTGCCCTGGGATGCAGACACCTAACAGTCAGGCACTATATCATCTGTGTATCAAAGTTTTCAGTAGAATTGAGATAAATGTCATAGGTGGTAGCTTGCAGGAAAAAAAAAGAACATGTTATACCAGCTTTGCAGTCAGATTGTTTATTTAATCTGGAATAAATGCATGTTTTTCTCCTTGAAGTCGTCACACAATAGAGAAGTTACTGTAATTAAGAGTTTTCAGAATCATGCGTAATAATGCCAGTGTTTTTAAATTATTTTCACTCTGAGGATATACGTGCATGCTGTTGCAAAGAAACTTTATAGTAATTGGCTTCATCAGATTCTTATTCATCAGCTGCAGCCTTCAAAGGAAGGGTTTCTTGCTTTAAGAAAATACAGCTATTAACTAATGCCTTTACTTTTTCTTTGGTCTTTGTCAGAAAAAATTCTTTCTAATTTCTTCTGCAGTCTTTATTCTGCATATAGTTTGTGTCTTGCTCACTATATGTTCTTGGATTACCTTCCAATTATTTATTAGAGACAGTTACAAAAATTTCCATCCAATATAATAAAAAAGGCAATTTTTGTAGAGCTGTAAAAATCAGGCAAACACTGTCTCCTTTCATGTGGTTTGACTTTAACCTAAACTGCCCCGAAGGTAAAAGATGAGGAGATTAACTGCTTCTTGCTCCTGATGGGCATTTGCAGTCGGATGTTAACACAAAGCAGGAAGCACTTTGTCAATAATAAATCAGGTGTCCTGAGAAGGAAAAGGTTGATAGGGGCTTTAACGATGTTTTCTTCTCTGTTATTAGTACCTGCACAGCAGGATTAATGTCCAGTGTTCTCTGAGGCGAGTCAAACATAAAAGCTTGAACTTAGATGGAAATGTTGGGGTTGGCTGAGCAGGGATGTAGCCAGGCAGGCAGCGTGGTGTGGTGGTGAACCACCCCCCAACAGAACCAGGCTGCTCCTAGCTGGGTTTGGGGAATGTGAACTCGTATAACCTCCTGGTGCACAAAGAAATACAATTGCACTTCACATGCTTGAAAATATGTCCTTTAACTGCTAGTTTGTTGAGCCCACGTTTCCAAGCCTTCAGTAAAATCTGTAAGCACTGCATATTTGGTAACCACAGCTTCCTTAGTGCTTTTCCTGTATAGGGATTATTTGGCTTTGCTTATTTACATGATGTATTACCAGAATTAAACCCCTACATCTGTGTGAGGAGCGAGTGGTCTCAGGTCAGTCTGTGCACTGAACACGTGTTGTGACAGTTGGATCCAGTCCTTCCCTTCACAAACCTTCACACTTACCACCCTTCCTGCTCTAACACTTACAGCTGTACAGTAGCTGGGATATTTTAGTAGGTTGCTCAATCTCCTTTGCTCTGGTCAAAGCAAGAGTTGTCAGCACTTCATTTTTGCTTTCCTGGTTGCTGCCAACAGTGGAGTTACACAGGTGACAGCAGTGGCAATGTGTCCATGAAAAGCGTCACCCAGAGACAAGAGGGCAACCTGTGGAAAGCTGGGGTGCTGCTGTTAATGATTCCCTCCCGACTTGATAATCAGAAAATTTTATTGTGTAGAATGGCATGTCTAGTGCTAAAGTTTTGGGGCCTTTTTTAAAACAAGCAAAATAACTTGTGTCTCAGTGCTGCAACACTACTTAGTCTCTAGGACATCCTATTAGGCAGGCATATTTTTGAAGAGCTGGAAAAGAGTGGCAGACTGTCACCTGGAGCTGCTATAGCAGAATCTTACATGGCATCTTCATTTAGAATCCCTGCAGTATTAATTACTCAGAAAACTCATTTGTGGGCAATGACAGTTCAATAAGGAGTGTGCTGAACTGAAACAGGCGTTATAACACTTGCAGAGAAAATAGATTTTGTAGGCTTGCTGCCCACATAAGCAGAACTGCTGACTGGAAACCCAAGAGATTGCAGAGGTTATGGGGCAGGAGTGTACTGATTACCTGCCATAAAGCACTTGGTTCAGCTGAGCAGACCATCACCCACTGTAATTTTGCCTGACTAATGATTATAGGTTTAGGCTTTAATTCTGCTGTCTGCTCCATGTGCAGATGGACACCTGCACTGATTGCAGCCAGATGAGGGAGAATCTGTGCTCAGGAGGGATTTTATTGTCTGAAGTGCCTCACAAATTCTTCCTTTCTATTTTGGTATAAATGTCGCTGAACATCTCTAAGCTTTATCAAATGAATATGATAGTTCAAGACTGTGGTTAATCAAGACTACTGACAACAGTGTCACTGTTTCCAAAATCTACATAACATGAATGTTTCCATAAATACCATATAGCATTTCCACACAGTTTAGAAACTGTTGTCGAGTTATGGAAATTGTAGCACAGGCTTACGTAGGTCATTAGCTATCAGGGTTGCCAGACTTCCCTTGTCTGGAAGAGATAGTATCTTGGCTTGAACCATAGTTATTGTCTCTCTGGGCAAAAAGACCTTAGGAGGTCAGGCTGGCTGAAGCTGCAAAGAACTTTCTCTTCCATTTCTTGGTAGGAGCTAGCAGATGAAAAATGTAAGCAGCAGGATAATGCTTTGAAGGATGATGCTGACTGAGCCACAGGCTGAAATGGTAGAGAGCAGAGTCAGGGAAAGGACAGTGATGGTTGCATAGGAGTTAGATGAGGAGGCTGGATGAATGGAGGTGGTGGGCTGTTAACGAAAAATGAGTCAAAGTCAAGAGTGAACCACAATCAGGAATTACATTTGGAGCAATGATGTGAGTTGCAGGAGTCAGAGACACAATTCCATGATCTCATGCCTGGAAGGTCAGTAGACAAACCTGTAGAAGCATCAAATGTGGGTCAGTGAGCTGGGACTCAACTCGAGTGTGAGTACCAGGCTGACACAGAAAGATTAAGTTTTTCTTCTCAAGCAATGTAAAAACCCCAAATAATCTTTCTACTTTGCTTTTGCAAATGAAGGTGTTTTCTGGGGTATAAATATGAGGCAGTGTCTAAGCAGGCAATGGAAAGGCTGTAGCTTCATTGCTTCAAGAGGGGTCCTGACATTCACAGATGACAAACATTATTTCACAGCACAGTTGTATTCCAGATCCCATTCAACTTGTAATGAATCCTGATTATCATAATCCTAGTTACAGCACTTGTGTCAGGCTGAGTTCAACATAATTGTCTGTGTCTCTACTGCTAGATGTGTGCTGAAGTATCTTGCTCAGTCGAGCCTTTATATCTTTCTATATTTTTAGGTCAAACATCTCATTTTAGGTGTCTTACTATTTAATTTCCACTTCTACTTTTTGCATATATGCACAATATAAGTTTGATGCTCAGTAAAATGGATACCACGTATAATCAAATTAAGTTGTGGCAAAATCAAGGCACTGCTCTGGCTTAATAGCAAAAAAACCTTTTCTGGTTCTCAAGGGCTGCTGAGAACCCTTTACAACAGGGTAAGACCCTGTGTGCAGCCTCTTACCTCTAAGAGGTGGGAGAGGATCCATCTATCCATTTGGGATGAAATTCAACTGGAGGGACACGTAGGATCTAGAGAGGCTTTGCTGCTGGAGGACATGATGGAGGCAGAATCCAAAGCCTGCATCTAGAGGCTGTTTCAGCTGCTACCACTTCTGTTTGAAAACTTTCTCCTTGTCAAGGGCAGATTCCTTAAATTTATGCTCTGTACAGAGGTCCCCACAGTCAATGTTGTCCTGTGCAGGTGCTAAGGCTGGCATTAGGCTGACATAGGAGATTTCCTTCGTTGTTCAGCAATACATATTCTGCCATATCTTTCTGATGCAACCATTAAATTAACAGTTTCCTCTAAGTGTGCTGGAGGTTAACAGGATGTCAATGCATAAAAAAATTTTTCTTAATGTCAGTGTAGAGACTTTGTTATGCCTATTAGACACAGTGCCAAAACCAGAAAGGTGTTTCTGCTCACAGGAGATCCCATCCCCTAACTGCTCAACACCCTTCCAGTGATTCCCCCTGTGGCTTTGGAGTCAGCCCTTGAGCATGAAACAGTTTGACCCTTCTGGGTAATGTAGAAATCATATTTGGAACAGCTCTTTTTAGAGTTAATTAGTGGTTTGGGTTTTTTGGTGGTTTTTTTTATTTTTTTTTTCCTGATGTTTGTAGTTATTGAGCAGATTAATACTGGTAAATATGAAATAGGGTCATCTGGAAAGGGATAAGTACTTTAGCTTTTGCCAACAAACCACTTAAGCACATGTTCATGCTTGGAGATAAGAACATGTGTTAAGGTAAATAGAGTTGCTCATAGGTTTGGTGTTGAGCATATGTTTAAGGTTTCTAGATTTGGAGAAACTTGTTGCTTGAAATCATCATCTTTTATCCTTAATGAACGGAAATTAGATTCTAGTATGATAATTAATTTTCATTAAACCAAAAATTAAAAACTACTAAAAGGTAAAAAAGTCAGGCTGAAAAAGGATGTGATCTAATTTGAATGCCATAAAATGCAAAGAACATAATTACAAGAAACATTCCAAAATTTCTTCCCTGTCTTCCAGTCTTCTTTAAAACTTATTTATTCCCTCAGATTGCCTGACAGGGTCAGCACAGTACCTTGGGAGCAGATTGCCATGCTTGATAACTGCAGTGTCACTAGTGAGTGCCAGGTTCAGGTCCAGACAGCCCAGAGGAGGACCATGCAGGAGTAGAAGGCAGGAAAAGCTCTCCCCTTGATGAGCTGGCTGGAATAAGGTAAAACGTTAAAACTTCTGCACACAAATCATTAGAACAAGGCCATTCATTCATAAGCAACAATCTGCATGTAGAGAGCAATTATTGCATGTGCACTTCAAAAATGTAAGTTGAAGCTTAAAATATCCAAATCTTTGAATTACAGACCTGCTTTGGATGTTACAAAACAATGTTTGGATACAACAACTCATGTTAAAGCATATCTGAGCTTCTTCTGCCAGGAATACTACAGGAGAGTGCAAAAGCTGGTGTGAAGAGGTCTCCTGGGACAGTGTATCTGCCTTTGTCTGGAAAAGGAAGACAAAAATTATGGTAAGAAACCTCAGAATCCTGTTTCACCTTTGAAGCTCCACAAATTTCTTGTTGTGATGAAGTGTATCAGTATCAAAATGGAGGGAAGACTTCCAGAGAAGTCCAATACAAACTGAGAATTCCCATTGCGCTCATTGGGAGACTTTATAATCCTGGTGCTTCGTTTGGTAAGTTTGACTTTTTTGTAGGGTGGAGTGTCCCCAGTTGAGGGGGATGGGTGGTACAAGCTGGTGTTTCTCTGTTAAGCAAAACTGATGTAGAGAGAGGGGGAATAAATTATTTTCAGGTCTTGGATGTGAGTTCTTTTAACATTAAAAATGGATAAGTTGTGCTCTTGAGAGGAAGGCAGAGGAGGGAAGGGAAGGGAAGCCAGGGAAGGGCTGACCCTGTGGTGGGTTGAGGAGCTCTACCGTTAATAGCCATCTGCAGTATTGGGCTTTTAACCAACTCATTAAAAGCTCGATTTTGCTGTGCCCGGTGAAGAAACCTCCTGTTTACCTACCCATAGTGAGGGAGGAAAGGGGCTGCCCTACTCCCACGTGCAAAGGGGGATTTATACGGCTGGAGCTGAAACGCTTGGCAAGTGAGCGCATGAAATTTCAGGTTACCTGTAGGCAGCTGTTGCTTGCTCACCCTGTGGGTGTTTTCTATGGCTATTTAATTGCATGTTGCTTGGCGCTAAATGAGTACAACGTATGTGAATAACCACAGCAATGCAAATTCTGCTGCCTTTGAGATAAAGGAGCTTATTTGAGAAACAAATGCTGAACTCATAATACTACAGGCCTCATATGCTTTTTAAAGTGTGCTTTATCTCTGATAAAAAGGAAAGAAATAGTCTAGGTCTTAATAATAAACCTAAAAGCATTTTAAGGACTATTTCCCTCCCCCCCTTTTCTATTCTTTTCCCAGATTAAAAAAAAAATAACATTCAATAATGAAATGAAAACAAGACGAATAGTTACATGCAGTGGAGGAGGAAGGAGGTAGTCACAGACAGCTGGAACATGTCTGGGCCAGTGTCTTGATTCTTTTCTTTTTGCTAGTTGAGTGCCACTCCAAGAATGCAGACAATGCTGGCTATGACTGTTTCACATTTGATTTCCACACTTAAATCTGTGCTTGCTAAATGAAACCCCATTGTCAGGTTGGCCCACATCCACACAGCCTCATCAGGTCCTGCTTCAGGGATTGCTATCTGTCTGAGGGTCCTTCTCATATCCCTTCCCTGAGGGTCAGGTAAGCCAAGAGCATTTTGCTGGTTTTGTGCCACTTGAGGCACTGCAACAAAAGCTTTTTGGGCTTTTCTTGTAACCACATCCACAGGTAACCCTCATAAATCACGGTCTGAGGGCAGAGAAAAGTGCTGCAAGGAAGAGATGGGGTTTTTGAACAGCCTCAAAAGAACAGGCTTATCACAAGTAGTCAACATGGGTTCCGTAAGGGGAAGTCATGCTTGACTAATCTGGTAGCCTTTTATGATGATATAAGTAGATGGATGGATGAGGGAAAGGCAGTGGATGTGATATTCCTTGACTTCGGCAAGGTTTTTGATACTGTATCCCATGGGATCCTCACAGCCAAGCTTAGGAAGTATGGATTGGGTGATTGTGCAGTGAGGTGGATTGGGAATTGGCTGAAGGACAGAGCCCAGAGAGTTGTGGTCAGTGAAGCTGAGTCTGGCTGGAGGCCTGTGACTAGTGGAGTCCCCCAAGGGTCAGTGCTGGGTCCAATATTATTCAATATATTCAT
>JANHGL010003025.1:55804-87713 GCA_024611195.1 Ceyx melanurus | reverse complement strand
ACTGTTCTTGATACATGCCAGGATGCTGTTGGCCTTCTTGGCTGCTTGGGCACACTGCTGGCTCATATCCAGTTGGCCGTCCACCAGCACCCCCAAGTCCTTCTTCAAAGTTCCTCTGGGGATGCTTTTGGTCTTGGTGGGACCCTTTACATGCTTTTCTGGGCCAGGGTCAGGGGGTTCAACAGTTGCAGGGCTTTGTTGAAGGGAGGGAAGGAGAAATGACGCATACTGGAAGGAAATCAGTGACTGTGAATAAAAAAGGATCATTTCATATGCTCTGTGAAATACCAGGAAGGGCATGAAAATTACGAACCTTTATTAATAAAGCTTAGGGAATTAACAAAATCCAACAGCTGTCCAGTCCTTTAGACTGCAGACCTTTCTCTCCCCAGCATAAGCTCATACCATGGTCTGATACCTGCTCATACAGACCCTGTGCAGTGGGACTTCCTGGTCAGCAGATGCCAGCAATGCCAAGGCAGACAGAGCTCTGCCTAGAGTAGTTTGCCATCTCCTCCAGCACAAGAAGAGAGAGGGGGGATGGAATGGGATTGTGGTACCATGGGATGTGATGCTGGAGCAGGAGGAAGCACTGGTCATGTTTTGATTATTCAGATGCCCTGGAAGAGCCCACTGCTGGGCTGTTGTCATGGCAACACTGGGTTGTGTTTTTGGTTTTTTTTTGAGGAAATCAAAACTGGCTCTAAAAGAATGTTAAAGGGAAGCAAAAAAACCACTAAGGATTGGACGTACAGGTGAGATTTTCCTCAGCACACTAAAAATTGGCAATGTTTGAACCAGCAGTAAGTCCTCTGAGGTGTACAGACTGAAGGGATGGTGGGGCTGGAAACTGGTGCTGTGCCTCATGTGGAAGCTGGTTGGGAGCTTTGTGTTTGGACTCTGGTCTGTTCCTCCTGCCCTCACCTCCCACCCTCCCACACATTGAAGTGCTGCTGACGAAGGCTCTACCTAGAACAGAGATGGTTCCTTCTGGATAGTGGTTTTCACATTTCTGCTGTTCAGGTAGCAGATCTCTGATTTAACAGCTTTGTGCATTAATGGCAGGGCAATGCTGATGATTGTAAGGAAGAGCAGAAAGGTAAATCTGCAGGTTCTGCTTTCTGTAATGGCAAAAGCAAATAGTATAATTTCTATGAAATGTTGCCCAGCCTTTAAATTCAGAGGCCTAGGCTGTGTTCTAAACGTGTGTCCCTTTATCTGAGGTAATGGATGTGAAAGGGGCAAATTACCAGTTCATAAAGTGATTTAGTGGAATGTTGCAGGGGTAATAATGATCCTGATGAGAGGGTGTTCAGAATATGCCTACCCTTCAACAGCTGTGCCACCCTCCTGGCTACAGTTAATAGCATTGCATGTGGCAATCTGCCTTCCCCACTGTGATGGTGCTGGTGTTTCAATGTCCCAACTGGAGCAGTCTCACAAAAGTCATCAAAAAACCCAGAGCTGCCCAGAATATGGCCAAACTCCAGCAAAGGTCCAGTATTTGCAGACCAGTTTTCCATAATGCAGTGGCTCTTTGTGGAGTTTTTGGAAGTTAGTGCAGGGAAAGGGGAACATGACTGTGTAACCCAGGCAGTTGGTCCCAGCAAATGAGCACTAGCAGTTTGGGCCAGGGAGAAGAGATGCAATGACAGCAGCAAATTGCACTGAGGCGCCTGTGATGCTCAGTATTCTGAAGGCAAAACTTGCCTCTCACTGAAATGGAGACCAAAAAAAAAGACATTTTATCACTTTTTCTGACATGCTGAGAAATTTTTTTAAAAACCTCCAAACTTTAAAGAGCTCAGTATTTTTGTATTTCTTAATTTCCAACTTGGATTTAAAACCCCTTGTTTTTTATACACAATCTCCTTTATTCTGTGTCCAAAAAGGGAAGTGATGGTAAGAAAAATTAGTAGCTTGAATGTCATGCACTTATAAAGAAGAATGTGGATTTTATTTTTTTACAGGGAAGACAAAATCATTGAAACAATTTTACTAAAAATACTAAAAGAGTAAATTGGAACAGGTGTACTTACACAGTTTGTCATATAACATGGAAGTACAGTGGGTGGCCTTTAAAATTTAAACTGTGGACTGGAATAATAGCAAAGTTCCTCATTATAAAGTAGAAAATGTGTTAAGAACTGGCAGGACTACTGTGCTGGTGGGATATTTAATGTGCACCCTCTGCAAACCTTGCACAGCACATTTGATCCATTATATCAGCAAGCAAAGTGCTTTTCCCTTTGAATGTGTTGTTCAGATTAACTCTGTTGCCCCCTTTCTGCCTCCTACATGTGATATGGTACAGACTTCTGGCCTTGGCACCCTGACTGGTGGCACCTTGCACCAAGTTACTGCTCACCCCTGCTCGCATCAGGATTGTGGTGTGTGCTCAGTCCTGGAGTAGGTGAGTGAAAAGCCTTGCTGGACCCAGTGCAGGCTGTCTCAGTGCTGGGTTCTCAGCCCTCAGCACCCACTCGGCCGTATCTCACACCTTCATCTTGTCCTGGCACATCCTTGCCCTGGAGGGGTCTGCTGTGAAGCCAGCTCCATCCTTTGTGCCAGCTGAGAGGCTTTTCCAAGCTGGGGAAAATCTTAGAAGAGCTGTTGAGAGTAATTTAAATTTTCTTTGATCCACCAGCTCTGCAGGTAAAGGACTAATGCTGTTAGAGCAAGCAACAGCTAGCTGCTGTGCTTGAGCCTCTGGTGTTCTTCTCCTCTAGCAGGCTGGAGTGACTGTTCCATGTTTCTCCCTGGTGCAGGGTGCAGAGCATGGCTTTAATAGGGGTTGGATCATGCACAGCAGAGGCAGGACCAGGGTCCAGCTGGTGTGCACTTGAGGCCAGTCAGGAGTGTTCTGATGGAAGATCTAAAATTGACCTTTACATCACATGCTTTTTGTGCACAGATTATGTTTATGGTTTATTTCCAGAGATCAGTGAAAGCTGTTCTCTGCACCTCCTGAGACTGCTGTTACTGTGCTCCTGAACTACCTTGGGGCACTTGGAAGGATATGGTCATTCTCAACAGAGGACACATCCAAGAGACCACACTAGCACTGGCCACCACCGCACACCAGGTTTAACCAGGATTCTCATGCAGACAAAGTGGGAGAGGGGAAGAAACCCAGGATGCCAGGAATGAGAGTGCTCAAAGGTAACCTCAGGCAATGCAGAAAGGAGGAGTATTAAGACAATTTTAATTTCTGTTTCATGCCACTTATGTCTTTGCTTTGCTTCCAACACACAGCACACGCTTGTGTTACTCACCTGGTTGCCAGCAGGGCAGGGTACATTTTGTCACTATCTTTATTTCAGAACCTGTTGTGACTGGGGAGAGTGAGTACCTGTGGTGATGATGGGGAGCTGACATACACAGCAGCATTTTTGTTCATTTAAATACACCAGCACTGACTCTGGCTTGCAGTGAGTAATATATTTCTTTTCTTTTTTTTTCCAGCATAAGCATCTTGGACCCACATGTGTCTTTGTTCCTAACCCAAGCCTGGTGAAAGGAAAGAAGAGCTGAAGATGTGCTAAAGGCAAGAGTCTGTGTCCGAGAACACAGAAAACAGCATGATCTGGACTGTGATTTCTGCTGTGACACAGGAGACTGTATCAATGAAGATCCAGAACCTTGAGCAATATTATCCTGTGGTTTGATTTCCATCCTGGCACACTAAATGCAGTAAGGCCCAGGTTTTCATGACACTTGCTATTTTTTGATTTAGGGATCTTGAAAAATAGTTGTCTTGATGCTGAGCCTGAAGCTATAATCTTGGCATATCCATACCATAAAATTCCCATGGATAAAAGCAAAAACATCTGGATTCATGAGTTGGCTAAATTCACCAGAGGAAAAAAAAGCCTGCAAGGGATCCTAGAGGGTTCTAGCCAGAAAAAATAATACAACAAAATAAGAGTACTATTAAGAATAATTGTAATACTGAAGCTGAATTATAAGATGAGGGCCAAGCCCTTTTCACAATCTGCTTTTCCAGCTAAGAGCCCTTCAATTTACACTTAACACACATGTGGCTGATGGAACAAAGGAAAAATGATGAAAGCAGTGGAGAGATTATTCAGCCTCACTGGTTTAGCTCCAGGCACATCGTTTAAATGAGTGGATGATCAGTTTCCAGTTTGTTTTAAATTCTCTGGCAACAAATTTTTCACTCTATCCCAACGTTGAATGTGCTTAGACCTTTTTTTTTGGTTGTTGTTTTTTTTTTTTATCTCTGCCTTTTTGTTTTTTTTCTTAAGGCCAGATTGTGAAAGTGCTATGCAGTAAACACCTGAGTGCTAGGACTAGAGGGGAAGCCTGGCCATGTCATCAAGGTGGCCACAGTCATACTTCCAACCCATAGGTACCCTGGGACTGGGGAACAGTTGCTCCTTTTCTCCCTCACCCCTGGGAGGCTGAGCCAGGTGCTATACTCAAGCTCAGCAGCATCTAAAGTCAAGGCAAGTGGCCAAAGCTGCTGTCCCCTGCACACTTCCAGCTTCTCTGGCTGCACCCTGTTGTACCAGCACTGCTTGCCTGGTTTAAAGCTGGTGAGAGGGGAAAGGTTTGTGTTGTTTGCCTCTTGCAACTCCTCTTGGTGTTTTCAGGGTTAAGTGCTGCTGAAAAGTACATCCCCTCACCACTCAGTCTCTTCTTGTGCCAGGTCTCTAAATTTGCCAGAAGCACCAGGTCATGCAGCATGACTTCCCCTGCTGTGATGGGATGAACTACGTCCAGAGCTGGGTGACTAAAAAGTAAGTTGTATGTTGCTGAAAATGCCCTTAATATGCCATCCCTCCCTAGATAATGTAGTCAGTATTTCTCATTACCTGTACTTTGTCCATACAGATCTTACTGACCCTCACTGACCTTGCACGTCACCCTTTCCGATTACCGGAAAGCCTTGGGCATTTGCCCACTCTGTAACCTTCAGCCCACGCAGCCCATGGTGAGTTCTTTCCTTGTGGAATAAAAACCCTCTCAGTGAATACTTGTTCCTTACTCCTCCTTTGTTGTCCTCTTCTTCCCTGTCGTCCAGACTGTGGATCAGTTGAAAAACTTGTGAGGGAGATGATCTGTTAATACTACTCTGGTAGGTCTTCCTCCATAGTGAGACTTTAGGTTGTCCTCCATGGAGATGCTTCCTGTAATGTCCCGTCAATGCATAATACTCTCTGAAGATTGCTGCTAGGTTCTGAATGGTGGGATGCAGATATGAGGTGAGGAAATAAGTATGGCTAGAAGTACCAGTGATAGATACAAATGATGATGTTTATGCTGCCTTATGTTCTATGCAAGAAATAATCCTGTTTACACAGAGGAGTGGGAATTTGGCCTCAAAAGAGCCTCAGCAAATTTAGGAACTCCATAAAAGGGATGACCCAGTATTTCTTAAGATCTGCTGAAAATAATATCTTATTATTTAATTTACTGCCAAGATCAGTAATTTCCTCTGTTGCACATTGTCCAGCACCCACAGCCTGGGTCTGAACAGAAAGCTGACAGGACCTCATGCAAAAAATTCGTGGTGCTGCTTTCCATTAGCGTAGCACTTCAATCATCAAAGTGAAATAAGGAAATGCATCTACTCATAGATGTTACAAAATATTTGTCTTAGATTAGGTGCCCCTGTCTACATTTCCAGTCACATTCTTCCACCCAACTTGAAGGCAATAGGAAGGTGTGCTGAAAATGCAGGGATCTCACTTAGGAACAAATAGTTTGAGAAGCTGCCGAATGAGAAACGAAGCAGAGCTAAATTTAGAATCTCA
The DNA here is from genome assembly GCA_024611195.1 of Ceyx melanurus. Classification (NCBI taxonomy): domain Eukaryota; kingdom Metazoa; phylum Chordata; class Aves; order Coraciiformes; family Alcedinidae; genus Ceyx; species Ceyx melanurus. Next base: position 81,933 of record JANHGL010003025.1, on the reverse strand, counting down.
GATTGGAAAGTATCTGTGTCTTTAATGCTCTGTGGTTTTATTTTGCTTGATGCAAAGCACACCTTGGTATTGTGTGGCTGTTTGCAGACTGTACTGACTCAAAGAAGTCTTGTGGAAAAAAAAAAAAGGCTTTGATGTCTTTAGTAAACAAATCACAGTGTTAAAAGATCTTCAGTTCTTGTTAGCTTTCTGCAAACAGCTATGTTTGAAGAAAAATAAACATCTCAAGGTTGATAGAAGGGTAGGAAAGCCATAAAGTACTGTAGTCAATTCCTTAGTCTGAGGCCATCAGAAACAACAGTGCCATGAATAAACTTCCTTTTTAACCCAAAAGAGAGGGAAAAGAACAAACTGGTTCATGGTTTACCAGCAATACAGTGGGTAAACTCCATAGCTAAGTTATTTCCATCCAAACTGCAATACTACTACCAAGTCCACTGTAAAACCAAGAGGAGGAGGCCCCAGGAGATTTTCCTCTTAAACCATTGGGGTGAGGAGAGACTTATGGAGCAGTATGACGAGGGTCAGTGGTTTTCAACTAAACAAGGGCATGTTTATGTTGGATGTTAGGAAGAAGTTTTTTAGTATGACAGTGGTGGAGCACTGGAACAGGTTTCCCAGGGAAGTGGTGGAAACCCCATCCCTGGAGACATTCAAAGTCAGGCTTGATGAGTCTCTGAGCAACCTGATCTAGTTGAGGATGTCCCTGCTCACTGCAAGGTGGATGGACTAGATGACCTTTGGAGGTGCCTTTCAGCTCCAGGCATTCTATGATGACTCACCTTTCTTCCAACCCCCATTTTAACTTTGCCTCCTCAGCATTTCACCTGCTGCCACAGGGCTACCAGCATCTCTTAACTCTTGCATCTTATAGGACCTTGTCCCAAAAAAACCCTCATTGCCTTTTGGGTTGTGGAACCAGCTGGTTTCCATGAGGAGGCACCAGGCATTAATCCCACTCTTGTGAGGAGGATGAGGAGTTAGATCCTGGCTATGTGCCTACCTGAGCTTCTACTCTGTGAAACTTCTTGTATTTGTCTCATTGCATTGCTTAAAACATCCCTTTGGATATGAAAAAGCTTTGGAAATAAAACAAAGAGTTAAACAATGATCTCAATTACACCAACCCTGGGGACGTTAATTTACATTTATACCCTTTTGACAAGCCAAATTAGGCTCAGAAAGAAAGTGTTTGGGATTTATCTGTAAAAGGAAATTAAAAATAATCAAGTAATGATAATAATCAATACACCAATATTTACTGCAAATTTAAATCTTCTCAGGAGTCTCCAGGGAACATCTTGCTTTAGTTTCATGTAATTCTAAGCATTTCTGTGTTTAAAGATAGCACAGAGGAGCTAGGAAATAAGTAATTCAGACATAGTTGACTTTTTAAATTCTCTGTAACATCACTAACATCTTCCTTTTGATAGTGCTTTTGTTCTGCCTACCAAAGCTCCATTACAAATGGGACTGCTGAGGAAAACACTCCATCCAAAGAATCAGGGTTTGTAAGAAATAACAGGGGAAAAAAATGCAAAAATTCCAGAAAAAAAACCCAAACCATGCTTATAATCCCTAAGGTAATAAGGATACCTCTGGCAACTTCATATGAGATATTCACTTTTGTCGTGAGCCTCTCCCTGCTGCATTCACAGGGAGGGTTTGTGGCTAAAGCTGAGGCAGAGACGGTTCCTAATAAACAGAAGCTCCTTAGAGACTGTAGCCATGGCATGTGAGAGTTGTTTACCTGGCAAGATGAAACACTATTCTGTTTATCTTCAGATGTTCCTGCAGAAACAGAAGGTATTACAGTGTGGTAAATAAGGCCCCTCTACCCCCCAGGAATATATGTTGAATGTTTTTTGTTGTTTGTTTGTTTGTTGTTTTGGGTTTTTTTAACCAGACTTACTGCCTTTTCCTTTGGGCTGCAGAAAGCCCATCCTGTGATTTCTGAATTGCTCCTTTATCCACCTTTCCAAGAGGACAGACCAATTCCTGGTACAGAGAGACCTACAAACTTAGAGCAGTGAGGCTGTGGTGTGGTTGTTTCTGACACTGACCTGACCATTGCAGGCAACATGAAACCAGTCCCCTTGCTGTCAGCAGCCTTAGCAGTACATGGATTCATTCTCCACAGCAGGACCACCTGCTTGCTCTCCAGGGAGAGTTACTGTTGATGTAATGTGTTTGTAGCAAGGAAATGTAGAAGGAATCTGCTCCAGTTTGTCACTTGATTTCAAGTGAACTGTACTGCTAGTGCTGTTTGTGTCTTTGCCCCAAACATGAAAGATAAAGGCCCTGGGAGCATTGAGAGGTGCTTTGGAGGTCACTACTAGGATCTGTTCCTGGACACAGTGGCAGAAAGACCTTTGATTTCAAAGGGTAATAGGGCTGAGCACCTCCCCCGGATCATCAGACTGAAGCCCAGTTTCTCCCTACCTGTCACAGCAAATATTTTGATTGCAAGAGCCAAAGCAATTGTGTTGTATACTTTATTGTATGTAATCCCCAAGGTAAGCTGCTGATAACCATCAAACCCATTTCAGACCTGTGTCCCCCTCACTGGAGTGCTGCCACCAGCCAAGGTGGGTTTTGGTACCACCACGTGCCCCTGGGTACATCCCAATCCTCCTAAAGGAGACTCGACAGGGACAACAGTCTCCCTTCAGGGTAAGCCAGCTCCCAGTGGTGGCTCCTGGGGCTGCTGCAGTGACAACATCCCCTCTGCATAGCAGGAGAAAGGAGAGCAGCAAATTGAACAAGCAATGATTTTTACTGTTGAACTTACACCTCTGAAGTTCTTACAACACCTTTTTTATCCCGTCAGGAGACATTTGGCATTGGTCTTATTCAGGATGTAGCGCAGGACTGTGTACAGTGTGTTTATTTAAGTAACTTCAGCCCTCTTTACCAAATGCTATTCCATTTCTAGTTTAATTAAAACACAATTAGCAGAGCTTGCTATTTTCTTAAATATGCCCAATCTTCAATGAAATTAATATTAGCTGTGCAAGTCAGTGAAGCAACATGTGGAAAATTACACGTTCTTGACTCTGGAATGCAACTTGGAGGATGACTTAATGTTCCTGAATGAGCAGATCAGCGTGCCAGATGCACCCAGTGCCTGACCCCTTTAAAGGCTCTGAAAGATCACACGTAACTTTAAAATGTCGTTTGAAACACCCCGAAGGAAGAAAGAGGACCTGGCAGCTTTGTTACTTAGCTTCCTGGTGAATTTGGTTAGGGCGGTGTGAATGTCTTAAGAACATGAAGCAGAGCTCTGATCTCTGCTCTGGCTGCGTGTTTCCAATAGACACTCTAATGCCTTTCTCATGGCTGGGGTGGTTAACAATCTGTATTTTCTTGCTATCAATTAGAACTTGTATTTCATTTTCTGACCGACGAGCAAGCCAGCATAACTGACAAGTTTGCATTTCTCACTTTGCAGTCATGAATTGAATTTTACTGTATTGTTTTGTCTGGAGACAAAAGCTACAAATATGAGTATAGAATTAATACTTTCTTAAACTTTAAATTTCATTGTTAATTCACAAAAATCGGATGGTAGTCAAACTTTCCTGGTCCTGACCCTTTTCTCTGCTATAGACTTGGATGTCCTTTCTTTTTTCTTGCCCAACTGTTCACTCCCTAAATCCTGCTGCAAAGTATCCTGAGAGTGATCCAGGTCTCTGTCTTTAATAAGTTTATCCCCATAGCAAATTATATAATAGCATTTGGTACATTTGTACTTTTCCTCTCCCCCAGTGCATTCCACGCACCTACACAGTCATACTAATTAGATCATGCAATAAACTTAAACGTGGCAAAAAAATCTGTTCACAGGGTGTTGCAAGACCAAGCTGGATTTGGAAAGCAGCCATTCATGAATTTTGTTTGAGAAAACCCAAAGGATGTTATTTTACTGAAGATGAATCAAACCCCTTGTAATAGGACTTGTAGTCTAAGGAGGCAAATTATTTTATTTAAGTAGTCCTTGGTGAGCCCTGATATAAGGGCTTGCTTATTGGAAATAAACCGTGGGAGTTTAACAAAACCAATAAAAATAATTAAACAAAAATTAAAACAATTAAATTAGGGTTAAATTAAACTTGATTAGTTAACTAGTCAAAGCTAAACTATTAGTCCATAATGTACATCAACAAAGCAGCTAATTAGCGAGGAACTCTGAGAATCGGGTGTCTTTTAAGTGGAAAGAAGTGTCTAAGTGGGATATGGTGGTAGATTCAAAATGCACTTAAATCACATTTTCTATCGACGGTCTTGAACTGTATACAAAACAGCAAACCCAGCATCTGCAGGGTAACTCAGGTGGGTGAAACCAGCCTCCCCTGACAAACCCCTGAGCATTGCAAACTTCTGCTTTTGTGCTCATTTCTAGGGAAAGGAGTTGCGTTGACAGTGATGTCTGATTGGTCCTGGGCTTTATGATACAGCTGCCAACAGGATGGACTGGCCAGTAGGACTTGCTTTCTTTATTTCAGTTCAGATGCTCAAAGTTTTGAATGAATCTCAGTGAAACCTGCTGATCTACTGAGACTGCTCTTAAATATAACCACAGTAATTTTCCTAACTGTCCAGAGAGAACCAGGAGCATCACCAGATGACCACACTTGTACAAAGCTAATGAAGGCAGTGACATGGAGTGTGAAAAAAAGGATGTTATGATACTCACAGGAGAAGGAGCTGAAGTGGTGGCAGAGTAGTGGCATGGTGGTCAGGGAAAAGCCAGCCTGCAGAGTCCATCAAACTGCTGTTAATGATGACGATAACTTCCAGCTATATCCCTGATCAACACTAGATGTTGCTATGCTGCTACTCATATAAGCTATACATTAGTCAGGCTTTTAAATGGTATTTACTGTAATTTCCTCTTTGCTGTTTCTGTGAAACACTATATTCCAAGTGCTGGGTGAGCTGCTACTTTATTTTCCCTTTTTAAAAAAAAATTTTTTTTAAAAAGTTTCTGTGTTATTTGTGTAATATGAAGTTTATAACTCCCTTGAATGTACACAGAAAACTTTACAATCAACAGAGACTCCTAAATGATAATGTGAAGCAACTCCTATATGAATGTCTAATATTTACTTAAACTCTGCTTCTGGATTTTTTGCAATCCAAGGGTAATGACATTGTTAACCGGATGATTCCGGGAACAGACTGACAGATGCAAGGCCACGGAGGGAAGTTTGTTTATAGGGGGGTGGTGATGGTTGGGGGAGGGGCGGGGGATGAGTGTTAAAAATAAATATATATTAAAAAGTGTTTAGTCCTGCTGGGTTTCAGGCTTTCTACTCCCACGTGTTTTGAGTGGGAGAAAGGACAAATCTTAGGACGTTGATTTCCCCATGGCAACAGAAAACGGAAATTACTTTAACCCCATCTAGTGACAGATGACTCATTGCTCAGCCTGCTGCTATTTTCCAAGCACTAAAACAATACAGCTGCAAAGAAAAGGCCAGGCTGTATTATGTCATAGGCTGAGCGCTGGGGCTCGTGGGAGAGGGCAGTTCTCAGGCTGCTTTTTTCTCAAAGACAGACAGAGATGGAGCCTTTTAGCAATTCTTTTATTGTATAAGGCAAACGTGGCAGCGTGCTCTCCATCCTTATGCCACTGGAGGGCAAACCTGGGGTATCTCTGGGATGGAAGTGATGTAGTGCCCATGGGGTGAGCTGCAAGCGTGTATCCTACTGCTTGGTCCTCCTCACCCTGTATCCAGCGGTCCTCTTCCATGCTTTTCAGTTTAACACTCACCCCCCAGCCCTTGATTCATGTGCAATGAACTGTGAATGCAATTGAATAATAGAATAGCTTAGGTTGGAAAAGACTTTTAAGATCATTGACTCCAACCATAAATCTAGCACTGCCATGTTCATCACTAAACTATGGCTCTCATCACCTCATCTACATATCTTTTAAATCCCTCCAGGGATGGGGACTCTATCACTGCCCTAGATGAATTATGAATTATTATGAAATTAATTCATATTATTATTTTTTTCAAATATTTAACCTAAACTTCCCCTGGTGCAACTTGAGGCCACTTCGTACTGTCCTGCCACTTGTTCCTTGGGAAAAGAGACCAACCTCCACCTCATTACAACCTCCTTTCAGGGAGTTGTCATAAACCAGAAGATCTGAATCTCCTTTTCTCCTGGCTGAATAGCCCCAGGTTCCTCAGCCACTCCTCACAGAACTTGTACTCTAGACCTTTCACCAGCTTTGTTGCCCTTCTTTGGACATGTTCCAGGCCCTCAATGTCCTTCTTGTAGTGAGGGGCCCAAAACCGAACACAAATAAATATAACTGAACACAATAGCAGAATGATTTATTAACAAATGCAGCCCAAATGCAGTGGGACAGCAGATATGAGCAGGGTTTCCAGGGACCTAAGTATTAAAAATATACTTGATGGCAGAAATGCATTGCTGTGCTGATGGGGAAGTCACAATGATCCCACAGGAAAGGCTGAAATCAAAATATTCATCTTTGAAAGCTAAATTATCTCAAGTTAAAAGGTAATTAGGGTGAGCAGGTTCTGAGCAAAGATCAGATGAAGTGTTGCTTCAGTTCAACTTGTAGGACAAAGAGGTAAGGCACGTGCCTGGGAGGTCAGCCTTAACGGGCGACGTCTTCTTGCACCTTAGACAACTTGTAGTGGAGCTGCACATAACTACCAGTTCATCTGAGGAGCATGTCCAGCATTTGAATGGCGACTCTTGTTCAGCACCTTCTGGACATGGCAGAGGAGGGCTGTTTTGGAGAGAAGCTTGTTCAAGCTCATGAATTCAAGAAGGTTCTTCATCTGCCTCTTTCCACCAGGATCTGGATGCAGGAGGTACCCTTGCTACAAATGCTGGTTTTCCCAAGTCCTGGTCATGATTTAGTGAGGCTCAGAAATAAGGCTGGTAAGTCTTCTGATGCATTTTGCACACATATTATTAGACCACTAAATAGGGAAGCTATTAATGCTACTACTGAGATGACATACTGGAAAACTGGTCAGTCAACATCACTTTATTCACCACAACTGAGGGCAGACTTCACAATGTTGGGACATTCAGGAACACAGGAAAATTACATGATGGGATTGTATCATGGGATATGTGAAACCTTTTCTTCTGAGAAAGACAGGCTGAACTGTTGGTACAATAATTGAATCTTCATTCAATCTCGTCATTTGTTTGCTGGTATGATCAATTTTCTCCTTCCTAACAGCAGAAAATCAGATCCATGAGTTTCTATTTGAATAGTCCAATTAACAAAAAGAATAACTGTTATTCTTCAGGTTGTTCTGGACACTAACACACTGGGCTGTGTTGATGGCACAAAGATCTGTATATCATGCAGAAATCAGCACATACTGGCCTAAATGGATGACTTTCCAGACTTCAACCCATACCTTGAACAGAGTGCTTCTGGTTGCTATTGGTGCCTCAGCTCAAGTTTGTTATCTGGGAACACCCCAGGATTGGCAACAGACATCCCAAAGCCATGAGTTCGACAGCAGCTTCAGCAGGGTGCTCAGAGCCTTGCCTCTTGGCTGTTCCTTCAGCCCAAACCCTTCCTGGACAGGTCTGATTTCTGGAGAAAGAAAAGGGCTGGTTCAATCAGGAGGTGCTTCTGGGCTATGCGTTTTTATCATATTGCTCCTCCTCTTGCTGATCCCTTCCTTACAGTTTTGTTCAGAGCTCTCCTTGCATGCAAAATACCCCCTTCCCCAAAATGCAAGAGCCCTGCAAACCTACCAGATGTGGGGAGGGAGATCACAACAGCTTATTCTTGAAAAAGAAAATATAACTGATGTTACTATCTAAACTTATGTGAGTCTGTTAGATCCTCAGAAAGACATGGGAATTCAGATTAAACTCCATTGTTCAAGAATTCATCAGTCAGCCTTCTGGTTTAGAACCTCATGAATTACAACACTAAACATAAAGGTTGCTCCTTTCAGAGAAGCAGCAATAGCCAAAATGTCCATGTGGAAAATGAAAATAACAGTTTTAATGTAGACATGCTTTTTTGCTTTAATTTTCTCTCAATTTCTTTCACTAGAAAATGGCTACATTACCTGGAAAAATACTTTTGCGTTGTGCTGCTTGAGGGGAAAAGAGGTAATTAAATTTGTAAAAGTGGAAAATAATGACTAAGAGGCCTTTGTAAGGCTGTGGTTCTGACTGCCGGTGTCGGCTTTACTGCCAATATGTGCAGATGGTAACAAATGAGCTACCATCAGCCATCCTTTATTGTCCTAGGGCCCCACTCTGCCCGTAAATGTCTTCACTGGTTATTATTTCCAGTTATTTAGTGTTCAAATTGGAAGTGTGATACTCCCATTGATACTGTACCCAAAACCAGGAGATCAGGGTAAGTAATGGAAGTTTCTCACTTAGCTCTGGACATACAGAACCCTCTAACCAAGCCCTGAGAAGCTGCAGAGGATTCATTGCAGCAGCCACATGTGAGCAAACATCAGTGATGAAACCAAGAGCTCCATGTATGAGTTGCTTACACGTCAATACAGTTTTCCAACATGAACTCAGTCTGCTGGGACCTGTATAGCACAGGGCTGAGACCAGGCATCAACCGAAGGGCCTGGATTTGCTGGTGGCTGAGCAGGTGAGTTTGAGCATGGTAATGAAAGGTGGACTCCAGGACTTAGATGACACATCCAGACTTTCCACAGAACCTATTGTACTGAATTTTGTACAGCCGGAGGACAGCATTTCTTCTTACAAAAGAGGTCATAAGAGTCTCTTCCAGATTAAGAATATAATCCACTTTCCAAAAAATAGTATGTGAAGCTTTGGGCAAATGCAGAGTTTGCTCTCTGATAGATCAGCCCAACTCCTGTGCTGTGTTTGGTTCTTCACAGTTGTCCTTAGAAACACTTCCTCCACCTCTTTTAGCACACAAACACTCACTGCGATAACTTATGTAAACCACAGAGAACTGCTCTGTGCTTTTTGTCAGTAGTTCTCAGTTTGTACCAACAGGTTCTTTCAGCAGTGTTTGCAGTTTCAGGTTCACAGCTCTGCAGCACGTGGCCCTCAAGCCCCATCCCTGGGCAAAAGCAGAAGGCAGAGGAGCTCTTTGCCGCTGTCAGGCTAGTGGAGGTTGGGGTCCAAACTCTCCATCTCCTTTTTGCAAAGCTGCTTTCTTGACTCTGACAAAGTATTTTCACTCCCCTTAAATTATAAAGGCTTAGCTGTGCCTGGGTCTCTGGTCAGACACCACTATATCCTCAAGCATTATGCTTTATTCCTTTATTGAACCTCCAGTCTACTTTCTCTTTGACTGCAGAGTGCAAAAATATACCACCTCCTTCCAATTCCCATCAAGGCAGAAGGAGCTTCTCCCTTTCTGTCTAATTCTCCTAAGCATGTTTTTTTCCCACCTTGCTATGCTAATTTCCAAGCAGAGTTGCCTATAAAATTTTCCTTCTTAGTTTTAACACATTTTCCCTTCTACTGGAACAATGGAAATGGTCGCAGGCTAACGGTTTCTGGCTTGCCTTACAAGGAAAACTGCAAATCCATGTTTCCCAGGAACTACACTTCCCAGAAGACATCTTCCCCTAAACCAGGAACTGAGTATCTCATCTTCTGAAAGGCTTCCTTCCTTGTACTCAGCAATGACCAAGGAAGGGCCAAGGCTTTCTGAAGTGAGAATGGGCTTGACAGTAGGGGAAGTGCAAGGGCAAGGCTATTCCACACCCCTCTCAGCACAATTTCTGCTTCTTCAGAGCTCCATGCAAAGTCAGGGGAGAGCATCATAAGGTCACTGTCTGAAGGCACTGCTTCCACTTGTATAGAACCACAAAATCCAAACAAAAGTGTAGTGTCTAAAGGGCTGATGTTAAATGAAGTATTTTAGGGACTACTATGTCTTTCCTGGCCATGTGTCTCCACTGAAGTCATATTTCAGAAAGTCTATTCTTAGGAGTCCCCGAAATCCTTCCCTTTAGCCTTTGTTTAGACCTGTTCGTGGGACACATTTGAAGTGCATGCTGTGATGTCACATGTCCCACTCGCTTCCTTCTCCCAGGGGAACAGTCTTAAGGAAGGATTTTAAAAGAAAGGGCTTAACTCCTTCCTAAGCAGTCTCCAGACCATTTCATGTGATGTGTCTCAATACCATATTTGATATTGACTTCACAAGCCTTAGTGCTCCTAATTAAAACATTGCCCAGACTATTGCTTTGTGGGTGCTGCCTTAGTCAGTCATGTTGCTGGTAGCAGTATCACCCTAAACAAACCTATGTGTGCTGGGGCTGTAATCTCCCCAAGTGATCTCTGCTTTTTGCAATCAGAAGTCAAAGGTGCTCCTTTTACAACACCCTTCTAAAGTCTGCTTCTGAAAGCACTGGATGCTCATGACTGTGTGTGGAGACACGAGGAGCCTCTTGAGAATGGCAATGAGGTGATCAGTGGCAGCTTGGAAGGTCCAAGAAAGGTCGAGCTTGGTTTTAAAGGGAGTTGGATCATGAGGATCAGAGTATCTTCAGTGCTTTAAAAATACAGTGGGATTTGGGGTGGTAATGTGAAAAGTCAGGTTGGTGTTTAAAGAACAGCACCACTTTTCCCCAGCTAAGCAAAACAGGAGGGCTCAGTGACAGCAATAGTTTACTGAAATAAATGCTGACCTTCAAGCCTAACCCATGCCTTTTTCCCCCACTAGAATGTACTGTTTTCAGAGGGTTCCTGCTGAGGTCTCTCCCTGGGAATCTCAGCATCCCCTTTCCATCACTCAGTGAAGCATCAGGAGAATTTTGCTATGTGGGTTCAGCCTGAACCACCAGCCTGACAAAAGCTGCTGTGTCAGGAACTAGAAAATATAAAAATGGTTCAGAGTAAAGATGAGACAACTTTTCAAAAACCTCAAAACAAGCACTTCTGAAGAGTTTATAAGCAATATCCCCACTTGCCAAGAGTAAATCTGTGGCAGGCATCACACCCCTGCCACTTATGACACTTTCTTCTCCTTCACAGAAGGAGCATAACAACATACTATTGATGCAAAAAGCAATCAGATAATGCTCATTTCTAATTGCTGCTGGCAGGGAAGCCTCACTGTGCTCCAATTTTTTTGAGGCAAGTTTTAGTTGCTGAAGTTCAGCTGCTAATACTACATGAACGTTTCCGACCTATTCTCCAAAAGGCTGTAATTTCAGTGATTGGTGTATGCAATGCTATTTGTATGAAATAATTAGCTAGGTGGATATAAGTAGCTCTGCTATCATAGGCATGTGATGGCTGGGGTTGCTGCATCCAAGGAAATGCAGGTGAGCAGAGGGACCTCTCACTTGGAGGGACCATACAGTTGTCAGCTGTGTGCAATAAAATCAGTATTTGGACACCAAAATATGCCACAACCATTTTGCTCAGCAGCCGTGGGGAAGGAGTGTGCTTTCTTCCCAGTTTGTTCTCAGACAACCTTCTGGGGCCAGATGTGTCCCTGGTGGACCAGGATGCTGTGTGCACATGGCTCCCCTGGGACCAGATGGGCACCAGAAGCAGCAGAAGATCAGAAGTATCCTGTCAAGATATTTTAGCAAATCTAAAATAACCCAGTAGTTTCATATTGGATGAGCATGGTGTGTCAGGGGCTGGGCATTTTGAGCCAGAACTTGCAAACCTGAAGCACCTTTTCCTGTACTGTCACCATGCAGCCCCTCACTTTCCTGCCTCTTTTCACCAACTTTTAAAATAGCGTGTATACCCTCACAGCATAGAACTGTTAAAACTGGTGATGAGAGTGGCTGGCCAGAGTCCTAGTTTTGCCTGCTTTTCTGAAAGCTGCAGGGGAATTTTCCTTTTAATATGTTTAGATGCAGGAATATTGTAAGATTTTTTTACACTGCTTTGAGGTAAAAAGTCACTTCTTTCTACCTTAAAAACAATTAAAATTACCTAGTTGAAAATAAAAGAAAAGAAATCAGCTGCTTTTTGGTCCTTCAAAGTAGCACTGACACATTGGAAAGAGGAAGCGCCCTGAAGCCGGAGCGGCGACGGGCGATCCCGTGGTGCTGCTGCTGGTGTGTCTCCACCCACCTTGTGGGGCAGCTGTCTCCTAGAGCAGAGGTGCTATGGAGCCTCTTGGCAGGCTCCAGAAGGGCTCTGGGAAGCGCTGTGTCCACGGTGCCATGCTGGGTTTCCACACCACTGACCGTGCCCCATGGGTTAATGCCCAAGCGCAATATGTCGCATCGTTTCTGAGGACTTTGCGGTGAATTTAGTTCAGACCCAGGTAAGTGCCAGCCGGAGCAGGAGTTTGTGGGGGCTAGTTCAAAGTACTCGTTGATAGGAAGTTTAATTTTGGGAATTCCACTAACAGCAGGAGAAAATGGTGTGAAGTCGTCTTCTCTCAGTTTAACTCGGTTTAACTCCAGACTGTGAGTTTGCTTTAAATGCAGAAGGAACGGGGCTGCCAGGAGATAAGAATGTTTGGATTTGGGGCGGGCAGTTTGCTCTCTGCTGCCCTCAGGTAACTTAAGTCAATACTGAATACAGCTCTGAATCACATCCAGCTGCCACCTTCACTGGCGAAAACTAGCTTGCAGATGTTTGTTTAGGGGGAGAACCCAAAGATTTGGAAACTGGTGTCTTCCAAAGCAGCTCTTCTTTTCAACAACAATGCAGATTTCAAGCAAATGCTGGTTATTTGCAGAAGGAGTTGCCTGGAGAGGTGGCAGCGGTGATGCTGTGATCCCAGATAAATACCAGCCCCTTTTGTATCAGCACAGAATCCTTTGATGTCCTCAGCTGAAAATCGGGGGGCAGATGCCAAATAAACAACTCAAATTTACGTTATTCATCTGCATGTGGGAAAGCCTGAAAACTCCCACCACTCACCTTCCTTAGCCTTATCTGAGGTAACTGGGTATCCAAGTATCCACTGGGGACTGGCAGAAAGTTAAAAACAAGAGTTAGAAATGAAGCAGCCCATCTCTGGGTGTGTGTTACAGGCTGCGGTATGTGAAACAACTAAATTGCTGAAGAACCAGTTCTGGTTTAAGTTTACGTTCCCTCAGTGCATGTGACGGAAGGTACAACTGGGTAATTTGGCACTTCAGGGCCGCTTTCATTTAAGGCTTTAATAAAGCCTGACACCTAAAGAGCTGTATGCCACCAGTTGCTCTCTTTGTTTGTGCTCTGTGTATTTAGTAATAATTTTCAGAAATCTCTAATAGGAGATTGCCAGCTGAGAAAGTGCAAAAATCAGATGAAATGCCAAAATTTTCAGTGCTTTTCCTTTAACATTTTCCTCTGTTGAAAGAAGACCAGCCAGGCAAATGGGTGTTGTGGGACACATAGGTAAATACCCTGCTGCTCAGTCTCTAACAAACACTTGTGACCAGTGATTTCCTTAAGAAAGTCTTCCATGTGAAGGTGACTCATCCCATATTGTACACTCAGGTATCTTTGTCTGCCGAGCATGTTGTGATTTGTAATACTCCAGTCTTCCAAGATTTGTGGATGGAATTAAATTTGGACCCCAGCAGTGCTCTTCTGAGGGTGTGCAACTCCTGTGCTGGTGAGTAGAAATAGAACTGATTGCTTGAACTCTGCTGGGGTTTTGTGTAGAAGGTTTTGTGTTTGTTTAAGTGAGGCTTGGGGGTTTTTTGTTTGTTGGGTTGGGTTTTTTTCACTTTTTCTTCCTTTTTCAGTTTTCAGCCTATGGCAAAGACAGTTTTGAATGTTTTGCCTGGATTGTGCAAAATGACTGGGAGTCCAGGGAGAAAAAGAGGAATAGAGATTATGCTACTGGTTTTAGTGGAGGGCTTGAACAAACTGGGAGCAGAGTACTGAGGAACTGAGACTGATGGCAGCTTTGAGTTTGGTCTAATCTCTGGAAAGGCAGCTCAAAGCATTTCTTACTGCCTTTTTGCATATGTCTTTGTCTAAGAGTGAAATAAGTTTTCTAAGACTATCTTTATGCTTCCTGATGGATTTTCTGAAGAAAAAAACAAAAGCTTTTTTTTTGTGTGCCTTCTGTTGGAGGATGATGTCTGCTCCAGCCTGTTTTCCTCCTGTGTGTCTGCATGCCTTTAATACACTGTGCCTCAGGGGGTCTGCTCCTTTGTGGGACTTGCTGGTCACCTCAGATCAATGCATTCCACTGTACTGACTGCTGCTCCTCCTGCCTCCCCTGCAGAGGCTCGGGGTTTTTCCTGTTTGTGGTTTTATTGAAATTTTCATCATTTATTCAATCCCATTTTTTAACCCACTGTGATTCATCCAATGGGCCATGATATAAAAATCCTCTTTCCTCTGGCCATTCTGCCCATTGGCTACCAGTGAGATGGTGTGTGCAGCACAGAACAGGAGCCCAGGGTGGTGATAGGAGGGGATAGGACCAGCCTGGCTGTCAAACTGTATAACCCTAGCACAGGGACAGAGGAAATACTATTGAGCACGTTAGGGTGCAAAATTTGAGACCTGTCTCCAGCTTGGCACCATCTCCCATTCTCCAGAGCACTGACTCAGATTAACTGAGTCATCTTCTGATTTACACAAGTCCAGAACTGGGCAGACATTAATGCAACCATAATAATGGGAAAACACTGACTCTCCAGCACCAGGAAGACAGAGGTGAAGTAATATAAAAAATGCATTAGGTCAATTCTCTAACAAAGTTTTGAATAGGAAAGTTTTTAAAGTTGCAACAGAGCTTGGATTAAAAAAAGAAAATGAGAAAAAGCAGCAGTGCTACTAGTGATGATGGAAGAAGTGTCTCAGCAGGACTGGAGGTGAATTAGGAGTATTTAAGATCAGTAGCAGCAATTCCCTTATCTTTTCTGACCATCTCTTTACCAGTTTGCCCAGATATTATTACGTTTTTAAGTACGAATGCCAGAATAAACTATTCTGATAATCTGGCTTGACCTGCAATATCAGGCAACCCACAGGATTTAGTTTCCTTGAAAAGCATAGCCTTTGGAAGGAAAAATCTCCAGTCTTTAATAAGGGTACTCTTTATTGTGATTGTTCTACTTCACCTGATGATGGACTGTTTCACCATCAAATCCAGCTTTCCCTTATTCAGATTCTGATATTCAGGTGATATCCAAGACTGAATTTTCCCTTCACAAGAGTAACTTTTCAATACTATACACAAGGACATGAGGAAATACGGAAGTAATATATTGCTAAAGCATGCAATAAACTCAGTTCACGTGATTATTAAAAATTAAAGCAACAAGCTAATTTTGAGTGTTTCAATACTGTGAGTGAAATTCAGAGATTAAATGAAAATATTCAGAACTAATACTGCTAGTAGCTATAGACTCGTAAGACTAATAGACCTATGGAGTTGTTTTGAATGCAGAGCATGACTGAAATACAGAGAGCACCAAGCAAAAATTAGAATATAGAGAAAAATATGCTATTTTTAAAAATGTGTCTATAGAAAGATACATGTGCTATAGAGGGAGATTTTGTAGTGCACTCTCTATATGGGATCATATGCAGTCAGAATAGCAGTAGAGAGAAAATTGTGTTTAATAAAGCTAAGAAGGAGAAGAAACAGGAGAAACAGTATGGAATGTTGTGAAAGAAGCAAGCAGTGGCTCAGAGGATGATAATTTTCCATATACTTAATTAAAACAGAGGGGGGGAAAAAAGCAAATAAAGTGGGAAGGTTAGTGCAGTGCAGGATCTAGAGACACAAGAGCAATGCAGAGCTGGTGCTATGCTGTGTAGCACAGGGTATTTCAACACTGTATATAAATGCTGTAAGAGAATAAAAAAGAAACACATAATTATGCAATGATTAGCACTCTTCCTATCCCCCTCACCCCTCACCAAAGCTACTTCAAAAACTGAGGAGGAACTTAGAAAGTATTGCTTTTACTTTAAACAAGTCAACATGTGCACCTGAAGATATAAAAAAAGGGAAAACTGATTCAGAAAGTAGACACATAAGCAGAACAGTATGATGTCCAGAACAAACAAAGAACTACTAAAACCGGAAAAAATCCATTGTTTTAGTCCCACATGTTCCCCTAGCCCTGAAGTGAGTGAAATACATGCTGCAGAGGTGTCAACCAGCCTCAGCTCTGGCAGATCCATTGTCAGCTGGGCTGAGCCACAGGTACAAATGCCAGCAAAGGCTCCTTTGGGGAGGAGGGTGGTGGTGCCTGCCCTGCTGAGGGAGTGGAGAGGGGTGCAGGAAGCCTGTAGGAGAAGGAAGTGTTGGGGATGAGAGACTGGGGGATTTGCATGAAAGTGAGATGTTGGGGAGGAAGGGCTGGCCGAGACCTGGAAGTCGTTTCTGGTGAAGAAACAGTCTGGCTGGTGGCAGAAGGGGAAGGAGGTGCAGGCTATGTGGAGATGGGACAGAGAGCTGAGGTGGCCCCGTGAGTATCTGCCAGGGAAGCAAGGCTGGTGGAGCAAGCTGGGGATGCAGGTGGGGTGGGAAAGGCAAGTTGTGCCCTATGCAGGGCTTGGGGCTTTAAACGCAGCCCCAGGAAGGGCTCCCTGAAGCTGAGCTGGGGAGTTTTGGTTTAGAAAATACAAAACCTTTCTCAGGACTTGAGTGGCAAGGGTGCAAACTGGCCGTAACTCTGGGGACCTGGACTCTGTGGAGGGGCCTGAGTACAGCCAGCACAATGCAGCTTGAGGGGTGCTGGGGCACGGACCTCTGGTGCTGACTCCTGTTGAAAGGAGCATGGAAGGCATGCAGAGCATAAGAGGCATTATACAAAGCTGTGGCAGATCATAATGCTGCCCAGAGATGTTTGCTGCTCTCTTAATGATAGAGAAACCTCTGTGGGGTCCCTCAGCGTGTGGTTCCTTTGGCTGAGGAGATTGTGACAAGATCCTATTAAATATGATAAAATTCTGAGATGCCAAATGATGACAAGCACAGACTTGACCCTGAGAGCAGTGTGTCAGGGTGGTACGAAGCATCTGGAGTGGTGGAGGACTGTGCAAGACAGGAGGTGCCCAAAGCCCTCCCCTATCTAGAAGCTAAAGATCTTTCAGGCTTATGCTAAAGTAATTCATTTCTTTAGGGAAGATCCTGCACCCCAAAGTAATCTTCAAGGAGGTGTCAATATTTTTCTAAAAGAGGTGTTGTTCCCCCCCCGCATAACACCAGGAAAAGCCTCTGACAAGTGTTCCGCAGCTCAGCCAGCAGGGTATGTCTGGTGCTGTCTGAGTCACAGGAACAAGAGATTTTTGACATTGCTAAAAAAATAAATAAAATACTGGTGCATAGTGATGGCTGTCACAGGAAAGACTCGCTCCTTTCAGCGGCCTGGTGATGCAACATAAACTTTATCCAGGACAAAGGTCTCATTTCAGGAGTCTGAATGGCTGTTCTTAGCTGTTGACAAGCGTGGAGTCAGCAAAATAGGCCCTTCTTTCTTTTCTGTAAACATGATAAATATAAATGTACTATGATAAGTAGTCCATGGAATAAAATAAGTTCTTACGTAAGTACATTTCTTTAATTTTGTTCCCAGACAACAGGGACAAAGGGATGCTGCAGTGGATGCCTCATGGTGATAGGGTATGAGTAGGGAGGGAAAATTAGATTCTGCTTCTGAAAAGGGAGAGCGAGGCTCTGTGAATTGAGAACAAATCTGCAAGGTGCTACTTCTTCCCTCTGTTTATACCCAAATCTCAATCCAGGGAATAACAGTGGAATCTGCAGCTGGTGAGGGCACTAGGGGTCACCACTGTCTTATCTATGACATCTGGATTTAATTAAAAGTAAGATAAGTAAGTGATAGAAACCAAAGCCAGGCTGTTCTGAATCCTTTTTTTCTTTTTCCTCCGTGGGCCAGACAGCTTGCATTTGATTTCTTTGTTGTCTCCTCCTGCCTGCCTTCCATATGTCTCTCCCTTAAAACAAACCCTGGGGAAACCTGTGGTGTGCAGCCAAGGAGGATGCTCTAGAAGCAGGGGAACTGCATCAAAATTCCTTCTGCACAGCTCCCCTTTATTTAGACCAAAGGTCAGGCCTGTCACAAGTGCTAAGGCAGGCAGGGAGAACCACATAACAGCCTTGGCATGTTTCTGCAAGTGCCACAGAGCAAACGGGTTACTGATGAATGGCGGCCTTGTAGTCCAGAGTCACTCCTGATACAGTTTGCTCTGCCCAGCCAACAAGCCTGTATCTGAAGATCTTTCTCCACCCCCCTCCCCCCCCCGGCATTGTTTTTTCCCACAACCAGATAAATATCCCAGACTTCTTATGAAACTGCATCAGAGATATGCTTTAGCAGGAGGATTGGGTGTCTGGATTGTGAAGAGAATTGCAAATCCTCTTCTCTGAGATTTTTTTGCCCTTGTGTCTAGAAAGTTACCTTTGGCGTGGGCCGTGTCTATTGTCCCAGTGTGAGAACAGTGCATTTTAAGGTGGAATGAGATGTGTAAAGGAAGAAAAGCTGTTTCTTTACTGAGGCAGACAATTTGTCTTGAGACAGATAGGCTGTCAGGCACACAAGCCTTCATGAAGAGACTGAACTGTC
This sequence comes from Ceyx melanurus, assembly GCA_024611195.1. Lineage (NCBI taxonomy): Eukaryota > Metazoa > Chordata > Aves > Coraciiformes > Alcedinidae > Ceyx > Ceyx melanurus. The sequence goes on along the minus strand of JANHGL010003025.1, from coordinate 63,430 downwards.
TGCTAGCCTGACTCTTCTAGCTAGAGTTGCTGATCTTGAGAGACATTGATTCCCCTTTCTCTGCAGATAAATGATGGTAAATTGTGGTGACTTTTGTTGCACAATATTCCAGAGGCTGAAAGTTCACATGAACTCGAAACCTGACTGGGCAATTTCTTGAAAGAAATAGCTTCCAGGCATTGTACAGTTTCAAAGATAGCACTTTCTATCTTGGAAAGTCCCTCGCTTGCAAATCCTCAGAGACGGGGAGAGTCCCAGCAAAGTTTCCCCATAACCATGCCCCATTTACATGCTCCTTTCTAAGCATCAGTTAAAATTCCCTTAGGATGGCACCCTGGGATCAGATGGTGTTCAGCCTGACCTGGCACAGGGGAGAACACAAGAATAGGTGTATGTTCTTTGATCATGGCAGTGATGAGCCAGCTGCTGGGAGCCTGTTACTGTACCAGCAGCTTCCAGAGAAGCGTGAGGGCAAATCCAGACTTGTAGGCCAAGCTGAGCTCAGGGCTGGTGTCAGGACACGTCTCTCTGTGCTGCTTTTGCTTTTGCCAGCTCCAGACTGGGCCACTGGCTGTGTGTCAGCTCAGAGCTAGTTCAGTGTCAACTCAGGTAGAGGTGGGCTGTAGTCACATAATCATCCAAAGCTGGGGGAGTTCTCTGGCTCCCTATTTTAGGATTTTATGTAACATCCATCTTATATAAGCCTTTATCTGTTAACAAAATGGGTGGAGCATGTCTTCCTTGGATTTCTTGCTAAAGAAATGCTTGTAACTTAGATTTTACTCAAGTGCTTATTACAAAATTTAAGAATATTTCAGTTAGTTCCTTTTCTGTTGCTAATAATAATGTACTAACTTGACAATCTGTTATGGACAAATGATTAAATGTGGTGTTTGCTGTCTAATGAACTGTGTCTGGGGATACATCAGAAACAGTGCTATTGAGGTAGATGAGGGAAAAACAAGGCATACCCCAAACCATGGCCCTGGGTTGTATCTTGCTTTCTTCTTGCTCTCTTGCAGGAAACAGACTGGAAATGCTGGTAGGTAAGAAACCATAGAATAGTTGGTGTGGGAAAGCACCTTAAAGATGATTCAGTTCAATTGTCCCTGCTATGGGTAGAAATAGCTTGCACTAGAGCAGGTTACTCAAATACCTATCCAATCTGGCCTTGAACACATCCAGGGATGGGGCATCCACAACCTCTCTGGGCAACCTGTGTCGGTGTCTCACCATCCTCACAGTGAAGACCTTCTTCCTTAAAGATAATCTAAACCTCCTCTCTTCCAGTTTAAAGCCATTAACCCTAATCCTATCACTACAAGCCCCTGTAAAAAGTCCCTCCCCAGATATCCTGTAGGCCCCATTTAAGTACTGCAAGGTCACAATAAGGTCTCCCTGGAGCCTTCTCCAGGCTGAACAATACAAACTCTCTCAGCCTGCCCTCATATGAGAGGTGTTCCAGACCTCATCATCATTGGAGGCTCTCAGCTGGGCTTGCTTGAGCAGGTCCATGTCCTTCTTACATTGGAGGCCCAGAGCTGGATGCAGTGCAGGTGAGGCCTTAGGAGAACAGAGAAGAGAGGCAGAATCACCTCCCTCAACCTGCTGGTCATGCTTCTTTTGATGCAGCCCAGGACATGGCACATTTCTGTGTCATGTTGAGCTTCTCATCAAACAAACATCCCTAAGTCCTTATCCTCAGGGCTGCTCTTAATCCATTGGAAGGAAGGATGGCTTGGCCTTGACAGGATGGCTGCAGATCATGCTTGGGTACCCAGTGTTGGTAACAAACCACTCATCTTCAGCACAGTCAAGGTTGCACCAATCAGCAGTTCCCAGGCAGAGAGAAGGGAAAATGAGGCAACAGCACTGAGCACTCTTGGCAGGCTGGAGTACCCATCCCAAAGCTGCTTTTGACCCCAGGGAAGTCACACTGGTCTCTGTGGTTAACTAACTGTGGTTGCCTTTACAGATCCAGGCTTCATTTTTTCCATCAGGTAAAGGTGGGGCTAACCCACTGTGTGGAAATGGAACCATTAAAAGCTGTCAGGTGCCTTTGTTTGAGAGGACCATGAGCTCAAACCCAGTATTCATGTTACTGTGGGGCTTTAAATAGAAAGACAAATATGTGTCTTAGCTTAACACCATAAGGAGATGGTTTGCACTCTCTCCTTCCTCCAGATACTGTGCTTCATATATTGACGTGCTTGGCATTCCTTCTGTTTTGTGAATCACCACGAAAAAAAACTCCTTTTAATTTTTTTCTTCCCTCTGTTTTTTCCCCTTAATGCTGGACGCTGTCCTGCCCCTCCACTGCAGCAAGGGATGCATGGTGCAGCTGCCACACGGTGGCATCCAGGTATTTGCCAAATGATGTGCCAGGGAGGAAATGGATGGGAGGGTTTGGATTTATTCCTGCAAGTTTGCTATACAAGAAAGATGTATTATTTTAGCTCTGAGGCCCTTTTCTGTCCCCTGATACTGTCTCGGGGTGACACAGATTGGAGATGCACTGCTGCAGGGAAGATTGAGATAGAAGTGATATCTCATATTTTATTCCATACTTTTTTTTAAAAAAAAAGCTATTTCATTTGCCAAATTCATTTACTACCCCCCCCCCCCCATCTTGAGAAGAGGAAACAAAACCAAACAACCAAACCCAGACTGTGAGAGCTTTGTTTTTGTTTCCATGGGAATTCTGCAAGAGCAGGACAGTGTGAAAGAAAACTGAAATATTCTGACCAAACCCAACAAGGTTTGGAAGCTGAGCAGAACTAGGGCTGTCTTGTAGCAATTCAAGTCCAGGAGTCCTGCTGTCCCCTGGCCATGCAAGTGGGGAGGTCTGGGATAGGGCAGCTGCTGTGTTGTGAGGAGCATTATTGTGTTGTGAGGAGCATTACTGTGCTGTGGAGCTGTGCGAGAAAAAGCCATTTGGTCGGAGAAGGTATGACTACAACTCCCAGGAGGCACCCTGGCCAAGTCAGGCTGCCCTGTTTAAGTGCCTTTCATCAAAACTTCTTTCCCTACCTCTTCCTCCAAAGTTAGGAGGACAATTGTCGTCCTTGAATGGGGGGAGGAAAGCCAAAAACCACTTGACAATGTAATTTCCTCAAATGCCACCCCCCCCTTTGGAATGCTGGTCTTATGGGACAAACCAATAAAAATCACTTTTTTGTGCATGTATGGACTAAATTCCAGTTGGCCCATGTTAGGTAATCTCTGAGCCACTCCATCCTTGGCAGCATCACCAGTGGGCCCCACAGAGTTTCCCTGGGGGTACCCAGAGCACACATCCATTTGTCCAAGTGCCATGAGTCTTGTAGTAGTCTTGGCAGTCAGAGCTGAGCTCCATTCTGGCCATCCCTCTGTGCACCTCATGGGAGCATGTTCAGGCCCTTTCTCATTGCATTCTCTAAAATGGCTACAGCAAAACGCATTTCCAGTTCCTAGCAAAGTGATGCTTGGGTATACAGGGCACAACAGACTTGGTGTCCTAAACAGCAGCTGTATTAAAGGGCAAGCAAATGAGCATTTGAAAACCTGGCAGAGGAGTGGTAGATCCACCACCATTAGTAAACACTTTATTCTACAGGCAGTGTGGCTTCAGCAGAGGTTGGGGACAGGGTGCAGGAGCAGGAGGCACAGGGGTAACTCGTGCTGGAGCTTGCAAGCCTTATGCAATGCCAGAGCCAGCCCTCCTCTCACTGCCAGGCAATGCAGCCAGTTCCTCCTTCCCCTGAGGCTCTGCAGCCTCCTTCTTCAATGAGGCCCAACTGGAGGAAATGTTTTTCCCTTAGTTCCCCACTGATCCTCATGGCTTTGCAGAGGCACCAGCATCACCCACACTCAGGGTGAGGGGAGCAGCTCTGTGGCTAGAGGGAAAATATGAGGAAAAAAGGTCCTGCAGGTTTTATGAAGGACAGGCAGAAGACTGGCCAACTCCAATTGATGCTTGCTTTGGTTTTGCTGTCCTTGATACTTCACCTAACTGGGAATGGTGTCAGCTGAAGTGCAGCAGCTCAGCAGCACTGGCCTGGGGAATAGCCTGTTATTTATAACGCTGTAAATACAGCTCTGGAGTTTGTATGAGTGTGGCTGTGCTCAATCATCAAGGGAAAAGTGAACTGGTGAGAAAAAAAATAAATCTATAGGTAAACCCTATATTTAGATGCCATCTGTGTTCAGTATGACAGAGGGGTCCCTGCCATGGCTCTGCTGAAACCATTGAGGACCCTTGTGGGCTCCACCTCTTGGGCAAAACTGCTTCTTGCCACAGAGTGAAAGGGGAGAGTGTTTCTCTGGGTGCAATAAAATGGTTTGAGTGGCTTGGAGAACTTGGTAGCGTCTTTGTGCTGTCACATGCTCACTCCTACCTCCTCTGAAGCCATAGTTGAACATTCTTCTAATGTCAACAGCCACTGTCCCCCCTCCCTCCTCCTGTCTCCCTTTGTTTGTGATGCCAGCAGGTGACCATGATTGAAGATTAGGTTGGTCTTTAAATAATAAAACCCTTTTTATTTTACTGTGTTTTCTTTGAGCTGGAGGATGTAGTTTGGTGTGCAGTAGCATAGATTTTTTATCCTGAAAAGCCCTTCTGGAGATGTGTCTATATGCACCCACTTTTGGCTGGCTCATTAGGCACAGCAATGAAAATTTTTAAAAAGAAGAAAAAACATGAATGAAGTGCACCTAAGTAATAATTAAAAATAAAAATAATTTCTAATATCAGTATCTTGGGTTTACAGACTGCAGCATCACCATCGGTCCCTGTGTGACTGCCACGCAGCGTGCTCTTTGCACCAGCATCTCCAATTAAATAAGAACATTTCATACACCCTGTGACAGCAGCGTCATCCTAGGAGTGCATGGAAGTATCTGAATATTGAAAAGTAGGTGGGAACAGAGAACTTAAGAAACCCCTGGCAGACGATATTCTGTTTCTTCAGAGCTCAAGATATTTTTGAAGGTACGTGCCAAGTATCCACTTTATTAATAGCCTCTGGGACAGGGAAGGTTATGGAAAGTGCACCATATCACTAATGGACATGGACACAACGGTGTTTCTCCTGGAAGAGATGATAACTGTTGGGGGAGAACTTATGCTGTTGTGGTGCTCTGGTAGATGCCAGAATGCTCACTGAGGGTGTCTGTTCTCTTCTGCTGGTCTAGCCCTGCCCATAGCAGCTGCCAAAATATACCTAGCAGTAGAGAAATTAAATATGCATTGACTGAGCTAAGGGTTATGGATTTGTAAAGATTGGTCAGGATTCATCCAGCCAGGTGCATAGGTGATGAGTGCTGAAATGAGTGCTGGGTGGCCAGAATTTGACTGCAGAATTGTTCTCTGTGTCAGAGATGTCCCCTCTCTGCACCAACATGCATGGAGAGGTTTGCAGAGATGGGAGATGGTGAAGTTCCTTGCAGCCCACTGGCCTCATGCCCAAGGCAGCAGTGGGGTTAACAGAGGCGGGGCAGGAGACAACAGTAGAGATGGGGCATCCCAGGCGTGCAGGTACCCTGAAGGATGCTTGACATTCCATCTGTCCACAAATTCCCTTCCCATAGAATCATTTTTGTTGGAAAAGACCTTTGAGATCACAGAGTCCAACCACTAACCCAACACTTACAGGTCACCACCAAACCGGGATCCTCAGTACCCCATCTACACAGCTTTGAAAACCCTCCTGGTATGGGGATTCCACCACTGCCCTGTGAAGCCTTTTCCAGGGCTTGACAACATTTTGGGGAAGAATTTTTTCCTAATATCAACCTAAACCTCCCCTGGTGCAACTTGAGGCCATTACCTCTATTGCTAATTCCTTGAGAGCAGACTGACCCACACCAGGCTCCCACCTCCTGCTAGGGAGTTGCCAAGAGCAAGGTCTCTCCTGAGTTTCCTTTTCTCCAGGCTAAACAACCCCAGGTCCCTCAGCTGCTTCTCACAAGAATTGTGCTCTAGACCCTTCACCAGCTTCATCACCCTTCTTTGAAGCTCCAGCCTCTCAATGTCCTTCTAGGAGTGAGGGGCCCAAAACTGAACTCAGTATTTGAGGTGAACGCTGGGCTATATGCTGCTATATGCTGGTGTTAGTGAGAAAACTCTCTGCGGCATGGGGTAACATGTCCCTCTCAAGCATGGTTTTGCCTGCCCTTTGGGGTGGAGGAGTGGTGCCACTGATACAGGGTGACTTACCGTATTTCCCATCAGCCCTGCGCTTTGCTGCCAGAGCTCCACCCTTCTTTTCTCCATTGTTTTGTTCTTTGATGACACTGAGTGTTACAAATGTCTGTGCTTTTTCCTTGCTCAATACAGACAGCACTGGTGAGCCACTCTGACTCACAGCGCTCTGGAGATGCTGAGCATAGCAGTGTCGGAGCTCAACACCCGGAGCTGAAGGAAGCCGTGTTGTAATCCTACAAACCCACCTTAGATTCCTAAATTTGATTGTAAATATGAAGCACATCACTCATGCTGTGTTTAAGCCCTTGGTAGGCCAAGTCATGGTAAACTCAGTGACAATGAACTGAGCCGATGTGCTACAGGTGAACCCATAACCAGAGCAGGTACTTTGTTGGCGGAGAACATTATATTGCACTGCCAGACAGGGGTAGAGTCTTTCTCTTGTGTTAGCATGTTAACAGTGACCAAAGTTGGGTTGCTTATCTCATGTAGATTTGAAGACCATGGTTCAGTTTCTCACTATTAAAAAAAAAAAAAAATCAAAAAAAAAATCAAAAAATAATTTAAAGAAACAAAAAAGAAACATGTTGACATCTTGCTGTAGAGACAGAAGTGGGAACAGTGAATTCCCTAGAAAAAGTCACCAAGATGTTCCCTGTACAGCTACAGTGGTGGAAGCTGTAGTTCTGTAGACAGGTTTTGGGCATTTTACCAGCATGCCAGTATGCATGACTGTGGTATAGCTGTTTAATGTATGGAGGATTTTTGCTTCTCTGCTTGTCAGTTCACTGCTTCCATAAGCACTTTTTTTTTCCTCTCCCTCTTGCTATAAAATCTGCTTCTTTGCATATTAAAAAGGGCATACGGGAATTAACATGAAAAATGCAGACAAGTACTGCTCAGATACCAACAATATGTGACCATAATTATTAGGTTTCTTATACTAAAAATAACATTGTGTGTGTACGTAAGTCACTGTTCATTTGTACTGACTTTTTTTTTTTTTTTCATTTGTTCCCTTCGCCAAATGCAATTCCTTGGTGATGGCAGGGCCAAGCCGACCTCTCACTGGTGAAATAATTTGGTTTCTGAGAGAAGGGTGCAAAAGGGGAAAAAATAACTGCCGGGGAAAGCTGTATTTGCATGAGCGTGAAGTCCGTCTACTTGCAGAGCTGTGAAGTTGAAATACAAAAGCAGACTTTCTCCTCACCCCTAAGGGATAATTTCTTGATTGTTTGTTTCTTTTTCCTCTAATAAGAGGCATCCACCTTAACGATGGGGCAGAACCCATAACACCACCCTGCCCTTTCCCTCCACCCTTCCTCTTAGTCTCCCAATCTTCTCCTTAACTGGCGGGGCGTGGTTTTCCCTTAATTAGCAACAGCTCATAGGTTGGAGAGCCTCGTGGGCTGGGTCGCTTTTCACTTTACCCGTGGGGAGGG